>PVJN01040765.1:0-19096 GCA_004026805.1 Lasiurus borealis
TTTTTTTTTTTTTGTTCTGTGAAATATTTAAATGTTAATAGCCATTCAGTCCCTGACATGCTATCTCACCAGTGTGGAGTTAAACAGAAAATCTATTTAATCTAAGGAATCTCATTAAATGGTCGTGGCAAGGCAGTGGCTCGAAGGTAGTCGATAGCGGGGGAGATGGAGGGGGAGAGAGAGAGAGAGAGAGGTGGGCGGCGGTGGGGGGGGGGGGAAGAGCTCGCTAAGATTCTTTAATTTAATTTATCGTCGTGCCGGAGACACCAGGAGAGGCGGAGAGATGCCGGGGCCTGCGCCTCCATTTGAGTAGATAATGATTAAATGTTTTCTATTGTGCTACAGCTGGTATGTATTATCACAGAGAGAGTGAAAAACACAAACTCTCAGCAATTTTGACTGCTTTCCAAATATTAGCTCCTTTTAAAGCCATTAAAAGATTATCACTGATTTAACCAAATGTCTGTTTGGAGCATTAGCAACAGTCTGTTCTCCGAATCCCCAGAATGCTATTCCTCTCTCCTCTCCTCCGATTATCTCATCCACCCAGCAGTATTTAATTTCATTCCCATGAATATGCAATGAATTTAATTTTGAACACTATTTTCATCTGCTCCTGTAATCACAAAAAATGCTGGTGTAATTAGTTTCTAATTACTTGCTTTAATTGTTGTAGTAATCATTTTAATTACCCAAATGCACAGACATCAAATGCTAAAAGGAAAATAATCCTCTCGTACCTCCTACCTTGTCTTTTTACACTTGGTGTTTGATATCTCGATTTTGACACGGGCAACCTTCACCCAGCCAGGGGGTAACTGGGGAAGGGGGGGAGGTGGAGGTTCCGGGGAAGCGGGGGGGAGGGGAGCAGGGCCCAGGGAGGCCGCTCCCAAGCCCGGGCCTCGGCGCAATCTGCTCGCTGAAATTTGCATGCCCCCCAAAAAACCATTAAGTTAAAATATACAGTTATTGTACCTTTCTGGGCCGGGCGCCATGCGAGAGCTCATTGCCGAGGCCCAAACCGGCGCGAGCAGATGGTAAATCATGAAATTTTATGAAATTATTACGCCGGCGAGGTGTTTTGAATAGGAGCAGCTGTGAAGGAGATGGGACGTTATAAACACTCACAGGTGTTACCATCTCCCCCACTGCCAGCCGCAACATAAAAAAAAAAAAAGAAAAAAAATTAAATTATAAACAAACCGGCAAATGTTGTAATCTCTCTCCCCGACACACTCCTTACAGGGAAATTGCTTAAACTAAGCAAAGAATTCAATTTTAATTTGCATAAAATATTTATCAAGGCTTACGCAAATTTCCGCGCCGCTCCCTTCCTGCCAAGTTTAAAATTGCTCCGACGGACAGAGGTGCCCCAGCGGCGGGCGAGGTGGCCAGCAGGCCGGCCCTCCGGCCCCGGGAGCCCGCACAGACGGACACGGGCCTCCCTCGGCAGCCGGCCCGGCCCTGCCAATTTCCCCCCTTTTATTTTTTTCTCCCTTTTTTTTTTTCCTTTTCTCTTTTTTTTTTTCTCCTTCAAACAGATTGTTTTTCTCATTATGTTTTTATATCTACCTAAACTGTTAATTAGGCACTTAGAAGATTTTTTATTGGGGCCTGCGTGGAGCAAGCTGCTTTGTTTGCAGGCGTGTACCTCGCTGCTGTTCTGTAAACACCGCTTTTACGGCGAAAGCCGCATTTCCTGTCGAGGATGGGGGGCGTTCGCTGCTGCGAGGAGCTGGCCCGGCCTGGGGAAGGAGGTCTCGGATGTCCAGGCCGGCGGAGGACTTTGGCTCCACACCGGGCCCTGGCCTGGTCACCGGGGAGGAAACAGAGGAGGCAGGTGGGAGGCTGAGGCGGTTAACAAGGCCCCTCCCGGGAGCTCCGCTGGACACGGAGCTGCGTCTGCGCCCAGAGACCCAGGGGCCGAACCCCACAATGCAGACTCTCAGCCGCTGCCCCGGAACTCCCGCTTGGTCCGCACCCGTGGCACGCCCGCCATCCAGCCACCCGCCTTCCTGTTCCTGGAACTCAACCCACACCGCCTTCTGACCTCAGGGCCTTTGCACTGGCCGTTCCTCCTTCTTGGAGCATTTGCCTCAAACTCTGCACAGGGCTGACTCTTCAGCACAAAGGACACCTCCTCAGAGAAGCCTTGCCTGGCTGCCCAGCCACCTGCACTTGACCCTGGCGACTTCCGGATGAGCCTGCCTAGGTGTTTATTGATTCTCCATGGGGAGAGAAGTTCAATGTGCAGAGATCTGTCTGGTTCAATGCACTCACCGCACCGCGGTTTGCCACTCTGTTGACTTATGAGTTTGCCGACCACTACACTAACCCACCAACTACAGCACGTAGTAGGTGCTCTGCAAATGATTGAATGAATGAATGAATGAATGAATGAATAGCAACCCTACATAGATACATATGCACAAATCTTCACCAGCAGGTGCCCGTCTCTATTTGTTGGAAGAATGGATGACGCTCGGGGATGTTTCCTTTGACTTTGCTCAGAGGGTCAAGTATGTGCCAAGAACAAGCAAAAGGAAGACACCCCACATTCCTCTGCCACCCCGCCTGCCTTCTGCGTCAACCAATCGTCAGCAAATCCAGCCAATCAGAGCCCAGTGCCACCAGGTCCCCACAGGCCACAGTCCAAGGTGCTCACCGCCACCCCCCATCAGCATCAGTGTGGCCCCTGCAGAGGAGGGGAGGAGACATGGCTTCCCCAGAAGCTGGGGTCGATGGGAGAGGGAGTCACCCTGGTTCTCACCAGGAAATGATAGCGCTGTCCACGTCACAAAAATGTCTGCGTGTCAGCCAGAGAATTGGGTTCGTGGGGGAGACAGAGGGGAAGTTTGGGGTGAGCTCTGCATAGCGGTGGAAGCAGGGGTTCCAGAGGAAGACTGTCCAGCCACACCCCCTGTTGCCTTGGCAACTGCCCTGTGGATAACAGCAGGCCCGGCCGGGTGGGGTCGCTGGAGGACACGCTGAGAAAGGCCCGGGAAATCCTCACCACTCCCTACATACCACCTCCTCACATCGTCACCCACACGTTGTCCCGGGGACCTGTTCCTGGGTTCCCCTCTCTCCTGAGCAGCCTGCGTGACCATCTTCCCCAGACCCGAGGTGTGAGCCAGGGAGACACCGTCGCCCCCATTGAACAAATAGGGGAACTGAGGCTCAGTAACTGGCTCCAAGTCCCACAAGGACAGAGGACCGGGACCCTGAGCCATCCATGGAACCAAAGGGGGACCAGGGCCGTTCCATCAGAGCGCAACTCCAAGCCTTCTGAGGTCACGTCAGCCTGGAGTCAGCCCAGGGCACAAAGGGTCCGAGTGCAGGGCTGAACCAGGGGCAATGAGACCTGAAGTTTCAGGTCAATCACGTGCAGCTAGAATCAGGGGTGGGCGGGGCGAGGGCGGGGCCTGGGCAGTGCCAGGGAACGTGGCAGTGACTGCCGTCCTGAGCTGTGTGCCAGGTACCATGTGCCGTGTAGGAAGCTCACAAGCTGGGCCTCGCTGGGTGCTGGTCCAGCCCAGACAGGAATTTCTCATGAGCACCCCATTTTCCCAGAGGAGGACACGAGGCTCAGAGGCGTGGCTTTGCTCGCCTGAGGCACGCGGCATCTGCACAGGAAGAGGCAGAGCAGGGCTGGAACCCAAGCAAGGGGCCTACAGGGCTTCTCCCCTGGATGTGACAACATGTGACACCAGGGACGCAGAGGCTCTCCTCCAAGCCCCGCCCAGCAATGACCTTGAGGGTGGTTCTGGACACGCCAGTTCCCCGGTCTGACGGTCCAGGGGTACCCCTGGGGTCAGCCGTTCTCACGTTCTAGGGCTAATGGGGTATTCCTAACAGCAGTAGCTGTCAAGCGTTAGACACACACACACACACACAGTAGGCACGCAGGAAATAGCCTCTTTTTTTTTTTTTAACCACTATTCTCATTTCCCTGTACCTCTAGTCAGTATAATCTGGGGTCACTCCCAGGTCCCAAGGGAAGGAGGGTAGGCAGGGAAACTGAGGCAGGCCACAGTTCTTGCATGTAGCAGAGTCAACCCAGGTTGGATTAAGAGGTAAGGTGGGCCCAAACTGGTTTGGCTCAGTGGATAGAGCATCGGCCTGTGGATGGAAGGGTCCCAGGTTCAATTCTGGTCAAGGGCATGTATCTTGGTTGCGGGCACATCCCCAGTAGGGGACATGCAGGAGGCAGCTGATCGATGTCTCTCTCTCATCGATGTTTCTGACTCTCTGTCCTTCTCCCTTTCTCTCTGTAAAAAAATCAATAAAATATTTTTTTTAAAAAAAAAAAGAGGTGAGGTGGGGATTGGGAGGCAAGCACCACTGATTCTGATTACCAGCATGGGTGCCCACTGCCCCCTGCTCAGAGGTCACTGCTCAGATCCGTCCTCCTGCCAGCTCAGCCTGGCCCTGCACGGGGCTCTGGGGACACAGAGAGTCAGACCCAGACCCCCGTCTTCAGGAAGCCCCAGGCCGGTGGGAGGGCCGGAGGAAACTGGGGAGCCCTTCCAGGCACAGAGTGGGCTTTATCACTGCCAGTGCCCCAAGGATGTGCTGGGTACACAGCCAGGCTCACATCCTAGCTCCTCGGCCTACCCGCTGTGTGACCTTGGGTGTATTTCTGCACCTCTCTCTGCCTCGTCTTCCTCACCGGCCAAATGGCATTTCCTCATGGGGATGTCAAGAATATTCAGCCAGGTGGCCAACACTGGGTTTGGCCCCACCCCCCTCCACCCTCCAAGAGCAGGATTGCCACAACTTGGGCTGTTCAGACACGAGGCACAGAGCAGAAACTAGGGCCATAGGGGTAGAGTGACTTGCCCAAACCCACTGAGCTTCTGAGTGACCCTCTGGCTCGGAGGCCCAGCCCCTGGCTGTACACTCCCTAAGGGGAGAGACCTGTCTGCCTTTTTTTTTTTAACATATTTTATTGATTTTTCACAAGAGGAAATGAGAGGGATAGAGAGCTAGAAACATTGATGAGAGAGAGACATCGATCAGCCGCCTCCTGCACACCCCCTACTGGGGATGCGCCCACAACCAAGGTAAGTGCCCCTGGCTGGAATCGAACCTGGGACATCTCAGTCCACAGGACGACACTCTATCCACTGAGCCAACCCGGTTTCTGCTGTCTTCCTTATTTTTGAAGCCCCACGCCCAGCCCAGGGAATGGGGAGGGAGAGGGAGAGGAGGGAGAAAGAGGAAGGCAATTGAGAAGGGCCATCGAGAGTTTCACCAGGGAAATGCGGGGGACATTCCAGGCAGAGGAACAGCCTGGGCAGAGGCAGGGAGCGTGGCAGAGGCCCCTGTTCAGAAAGCAGGAGCCACTGGTGCCCGCTGGGGCCGGTGGATGGGAAGGAGAGGCCGGAGACAGGATGAGCTGAGGCCCACGATATGCTGGTAAGTTCTTCACAACCGGCTCTGTGACTGCTGGCAGGGGAGGGGAAAGAGGCCCCGAGGTGTTGCGTTTGCCCATTGACCTGGTGTAAATTCTCCCAAATTCTCTGATTTCAAGCTGCTAGCGTCACGTCAAGCAGCTCACAAAACCCCTGGGACTTTAGCAACCAGCTCCGGCGAGCCGGCGTGAGCCGGGAACCTGTCCCTCACCTCCACTCACAGCTGGGAGGCTGCTTCCTGGCAGCGAGGCCTCTGGGGGTCCCCACTTCCCACCTGAGCACGGGGCTGATGGTTCCTAGGCAGAGGCGGGTCTGACAAGTTCAAGTGTCAGCAGCCTCTCTGCCTTCACTCCCCTCATCTCCAGCCGGGGTGGAGGTGGGGTGACGGGCGATCGGAGGTCGGCCAGGTCCCCGCCCGGCCCTCTTCCCACCCAGTGTCCCCCACACCAGCCGGGGAGACGGGGCCCCGCCAAGCAGGCGGCAGGGTCACCTTGGGGAGAGTTATGGGGGCCCGGGCGGGAGCGGGGAGATAGGATGCTCAGAAGGCCGCAGCCGAGCCCACTAATCTGAACAGACAAGGAATCGATGGGAAGTTCTATTTAGGGAGGAGATCAATAGGAATTTCAAGGTAGGAAAAGGGGGAATTACCTTTAATTGGAGTTCTCCTGCGCTTGGGTCTCTGGTGGGGTCAGGGTTCCCCAGGCCTTCGAGGGACAGCCAGACGGGACCCACCCCCTACCCTGGCCCTGCCCCGGGGACCTCCCACCGGGGAGAGCCTCCTCGTCCTTGCAGAGGCCTCGAGAATTGGGGACTCGGAGCACCCAGTCCTCACCTGCTGGGTGGGGACAGTGGGGACACCAGCCTCATTAGTGAGGAGCGGATTGCAGCTGTGCCAGGCCCCGAGCAGATCAGCCACTTGCCCTGAGTCACCCAGCTGGGAAACCCATGCCGGGATTTGAACCTGGGCCAGCCTGGCACCAGAACCAGCGTGCTCAGCTGCCCCGCAGGAGGGGTCAGCCCTGCGAGCTGTGTCCCAGACTGCCCCTGTCCCAATGGGGGGGAAGCAGAGGGCTGGGGGTGCCGGGGAGAAGACAGGGGAGGTTCAAGCCACATGGGCAGGACCTTGAGACAGACCGCCCCGTTGCCATGCCCCCTAAGGCACACGGGCACACACAGACACCCCCGGGGCCTGTCCCGGAAGAAAAGGGGGGTTCTGGGACGGAGCCCCAGGATCACCCAGATTCCTAAGCAGATCCAGCGGAGGGCAGACGGTGCCTGGCAAAGCCGCCACAGTGTGGGACCATGGAGCCCCCCGTCCCCCCGAGAATGGCACCTCCTCCCCGGGCTGGAGCCGGGGCGGGATCCAGGAAGGGAACTCCCCTGGGCTACTCCGTGCCAGGCCCCGTGCTGCGGGGCTTTCTGTGGTGTCTCACGAGATCCTCCCGCACATACACCTCTGGGGGACACGCGGGGCTGCCACCCCAGAAGCGGAGCTGGGGAGCAGGGATGAGGAGGGCCAGCCCTCAAGGGGGATCTCTCCTTTGTTCTCAAGACAATGCATTGATCTGAGGATTGTCCAGACTTAGATTAAAAAAAAAAAAAACATATAGGAAGTTGGGGGGACGCGCAGTTGAAACCATGAGGGGAGGTGGAGGGAGTCAGTCTTGGGAGATGTCTCCTTCATGTGCTTGCCTCCTCCCCAGGCTCCCTGGGCCTCCTCCCTTCCCCTGCTTCATTGACAAGTGGTGAAACTGAGGCTGGAGGGGGAAGGGGACTTGCCCAAGATCAAGTGGCTAGAAGCAGGCAGTAGGATTTGAGGGTCCCTGGAGGCAGGGGGGGAAGCAGAGCAAATGGGTGGAAATGAAGACTCAGGACGTCTGACCAGAGGTGCATCTGGTCACCATGGATCTCTAGAGTGCTGGCCAGGGAAACTGAGGCAAACTGAGTTGAAAGGACAGAGCCAGGAAGACGTATACCTAGTGCTAGGGAGTCCTCTGCCCTCTCCCTCCCTTGCTATTCCAGCCCACACCTGCAGGTGGCGCCAAGGACACAGGGGCGGTGAAAGGGCTGTGGATCAGCCATTGAGTCGTGGTGGCCCAGGGACCAGGGGCGGGGCCTCTCTGAACCTCAGTTTCTTCTTCTGTGAAAAAGAGGAGTCAGCCCTTCGGGACAGGTTGTTTGTTACAAGGACTGTAGAAGATGCGGAAGGAGGAAGGGCCTCAGGGACATTTGCTGAAGGAGAGGACAGGTGTCTGGACAGATGGACCAAGGGACGGGCGTGGCTGAGCGGACGGAGGAATGACTGCGTCCTGCCCGGATGGCCAGCCTGGTACAGGGGCAAGCCAAGAGACACCGTTCCCAGAGGGGTGCCCCCACCTGCCCAGGAGATGCCCCACCCAGCTGGGCACCTGGTCTAAGGGCGGATCTGGCCCCAGGCCTCACGTTCCTCACTGTCCATCGCAATACACGCAACCCAGCCTCCACTCTGGTCCAGCAGCTCCCTCGGTGGCAGACTGGGGGCCTCCGGGCCACCTGAGCTCCGGTGACCTACCGGAGAGAGGATGCAGGCCTGGTGTCCCGGCCCGCCCGGCCCCTCCCTCGGGACTGGGCTGGCCCTCCTGCACCCGGGCACACAGTAGGGATCGGGCTTGGCCTCCTGCTGCCTTCTCTGCCACCCTCACCTGGGGTCTCCCCCAGAGAGGACGCCGGGCCCTGGCCCTGCCCTGGCCCCTCCCAGGTCAGGGGGGCTCAGCTGGGGCTCAGGTCATTGGGAGCCGCTGGGCCCCGCTCAGCTTACTAAGCACAGGCATGGGGTCAGCAGTTTCCGCGGGCCCAATAAAGCATCTCGCGTGGCCACCAGGGGAGGACGAGCTGTTTCTTCAAGGAACCAACCTCCCGGACTCATAAACTCGCCACAGATGCCAGGGAAGGCAATTCCACGGTGACACCTCGCCCTGGAGGCTGGGGAAGTGGGGCACGGTCCCCCAGCCAGGGGCCCCGAGCTGATTTGTCCTCCCAGGACCAGGCAGGGTGGGTGAGCATGGTGAGGCCTCAGGGAGGCCTCAGAACAGTCCTGCAGGCAACACTACCCTGTTTCTCCGAAAGTAAGACATCCCCTGAAAATAAGACCTACTTCCAGTTTTGCCTCTCGCTGTAATATAAGGCATCCCCCCCCGAAAATAAGACCTCCCTGATAATAAGGCCTCTCCCATAATAAGGCCTCCCCTGAACATAAGACCTCCCCGGAATATAAGGCCCCCGAAGCTACCATCAGGCGTCTGACTCCTGATTTAAAGAGACCTCGCCCTGCCCGAACAGCTCCGGCTGCACTGCGGCCAATCAGTGAGCTGGTTTGTGATGACAACGACTACCCTACCATCTACAGGTAATAAATTTCCTTTTTTTTTTTTTTTGTTCAACAATAAATGTGTACCGTCTTCTTCTTCATGGAAAAATAAGACCTCCCCTGAAAATAAGACCTAGCGCACCTTTGGGAGCATACATTAACATAAGACACTGTCTGATTTTCGGGGAAACAGGGTATGGTTAGGCCTGGGTTACAGGAATGGAGGCCGAGGCTAGGACCGGTGAGCCACACGTGACCCAGGCGGGAGGCGGAGCCAGGCTGTGGGCCAGGGCCAAGCTCCCTCGGTACGAGCGGGACGGCAGCACTCTCTGCAGTCGGAGCCCTGGCCCCAGCTTTCGGGAGGGACCCCAACACCCCAGCGTCCTCTGCTTCTAGAGAAGATTCTTGCTGGTTCCCAGCCAGACCCGCATGTGGCAGAATCTCATGGGCCCCCCAGAGATGGCCCAGGTCTTTCAGGGACCCCCCAGTGGGTGTCTCATGTGGGCTTGAAAGCCTATCCACTCAGGTCCCTCCTGTAAATACAGGGAACCCCCAGCCCAACACACCCCTGAGACAATGCTTCACAGGAGAATCCTGGCCTCTTCTTCAGCTCACAGCTGCCACCCACCGAGAGATGTGTCCTGCACCCCACCTCCCCACCACCCAGCATACACGTCCCCCACAGAGCCTCACCCGGACTGGGCTTGGCCCCCGGAGGGAAGGGGAAGAGGAGGCCACAGCCCAGAGGTCACCCATGAAGCCTTAAGGCCTCGAAAACAAGGATGCCCGGAGGGAGGGGGCAGGCAGGGGAGAGGGGAAACCCTGCTGGAAACACCCGTTGGCTGATGCTTCTGGGGGAGGAGGCGGGGCGGAGAGCAGGACAGAGCATTTCAGGAGCTCAGACCCAACAGGGTGGGATCCATACCCTGTCCTCTAGTTTCACTCACACACACACACACACACACACACACACATCTGTACACGATCCTGGGAAAGGGCCCAGGATCCCCACACTTTACTCTTTGATGAGCAACCTCCAACCCCCATTACCAGGGAAAATCTGACCCAAAACATCCTGAAAGCTCAGACTGGACACGTGTGCCTCGGACCTTCAGACAGCCTCACACAAGGCTTTAGGCAGGCAGGTCTGCATGGGTACAGGCAAAGGCAAAAGTATGCAACCTGCTGAAACCAGTTTGGCTCAGTCAGTGGAAAGAGCATCGGCCTGCGGATTGAAAGGCCCCCGGTTCGATTCCGGTCAAGGACATGTATCCTGGTTGCAGGCACATCCCCTGTAGGGGGCGTGCAGAAGGCAGCTGATCGATGTCTCTCTCTCATTGATGTTTCTAACTCTCTATCCCTCTCCCTTCCTCTCTGTAAAAAATCAGTGGAATATATGTAAAAATAAATAAATAAATAAATAAATAAATAAATAAATATGCAACCTGTCACAGGCATTGCCATGCACATGCACATGCTGTGCGCACACACACACACACACACACACACACACACACACAAACCTGCACAGGTAGCCACGTATGCAGAAATGCAGAGGCCTGCAGACCCCGGGCCAGTGTGCTCCGTCCCTGGATGGAGGCCCAGGCCACGCTGCCTGGCAGCTGCCACCAGCTCTGCCTGCCCAGCAGCAGGCCAGGGGCTGGGACAGGAACCAGAAGGACATAGCTAGACTCCTATCTCCCTGACCTCAGGTGGCCGTGGAGACGAGGGAGCTCGGAGGCAGGATCGGGGTGACAGACAGACAGGTGCATGGACAGGACGAGCCTGGTAGAAACCTGAGTCAGAGGCAGCCAAGTCAGGGCCCCGGGAGGAGGGCTGTGGGGCCTTCTGGGTCTCCCTGACCTCCTCCAAGTGGGTGCAGTGTGTCAGGGTCCGTGGGCTCCAGGAGTGCTCGTCAGCCTGCGTGAGGCTGGTGGCGGCACCATTTGCCGGGGCCCGGTCTCTGTGTCAGTTTCTGGGTGGGTCTCTAAGCGTGTGGGCAACTATCAGCTTCTCTCCATTTCTGGGTGGCATGTGACGGAAGCAGCACCTGAGTCGCCAGGGTTTAGATTAGTTTCCAACCAGTTTTCAGCCATGTCCCACATAAGCAACTCAAATCCTGATGCCCCGCCCCCATGACCTATAATTCCTATTATTCAAAGAGTGAACTCCCTGTTCACATGGAGGAAGCCTAAAAAGCCATTAGTTTGTTCTCAACAAGCTTCCAAGGAACATGGCATCCATGAAAGAGAAAAATAAAAGAACAAAAGGACAGGTGAAGTACTGAGGAAGAAATCACTAAGAAATTGTTGTGTTTTTTTTTAAATAATATGAAGTGATATAAAAAAATAGCAAAAAAAGTTCCAAAACATATACCAGAGGACTGAAATGTATAAATATGTCACAACATATATTTATACCAGAGGCCCAGTGCACAAAATTTGTGCATAGGTAGAGTCCCTAGTGGCTGCCAGCTGGGGCCTTCATTCATTTCGTGCCGCCCCCTGGTGGTCAGCATATATCATAGCATGCGATCAAACTCCTCATCAGTCAAACTCCCGAGGGGCCACTTTGCATATTAGACTTTTTTTTTAATATACATTTTATTGATTTTTTTACAGAGAGGAAAGAAGAGGGATAGAGAGTTAGAAACATTGATGAGAGAGACATCAATCGGCCACCTCCTGCATGTCCCCTACTGGGGATGTGCCTGCAACCAAGGTACATGCTCTTGATCGGAATCGAACCTGGGACCTTTCAGTCCGCAGGCCAACGCTCTATCCACTGAGCCAAACCTGTTTCGGCGCATATTAGGCTTTTATATACTAGAGGCCTGGTGCATGAGATTTGTGCATTGGGGGTAGGGAGGGTCCCTCAGGCTGGCCTGCACACTCTTGTAGTCTGGGACCCCTCAGAGGATGTCTGCCTGCTGGCTATACCTGATCCCCTCTAAGCTGGCAGTCAGGCATCCCTCTCACAGTCTGGGGCTCTTGAAGTCTGGGACCCCTCGCTTCCTTACTCCCTGCCTGCAGTGGAGGCAGCGGGAGAGGTCCCCGCCACCACCACTGCACTTGCCAGTTGTGAGCCCGGCTTCTGGCTCAGCAGCACTCCCCCTGTGGGAGCACACTGACCACTGGGGGCAGCTCCTGCCTTGAGCATCCGCCCCCTGGTGGTCAGTGCATGTCACAGTGATTGGTCATTCTACAGTTTGGTCAATTTGCATATTAGCCTTTGATTATATAGGATTGTATAGGATACTGTATATGAGGCCCCTACAATCATAAGAAACTAAAAAAATTCACTGTTAGTAACTCATTCTATAATTTCCCCCCTTAAAATCAAATTGACTGCCCCCCCCATTGGGGCATGTGCCCCACGTTGGACACCACTGGTTTAGACTCTCAGAGAACTGGTGTGAATCTCTGAGCATCAGTTTCCTCCTCTATAAAATGCAGATGATAATTAATACCTGCATGCCACCCCTTGCCCACCCTGCTGCCTCTATCCCAGCCCCCTTCCCCTGACCCAGACCTTCCTTCTGACCCTCCCTCTCAGTCCCCAGGTGCAGTCACTCCACCTTGTCATCACAAATTCTAACCTCTCTCCCATGTCCCCAAACTCTTTCCGGGCCTTCTGAGTCATCCTCACACTGAGCCAGACTGGAGCCTGAAGCTCAACTCCAAGACTTAGCAGTGCAGGACCCTGAGCCTCAGTTTTCCTCTCTGTGAAATGGGGGTCACTGTGTTGCACATAAAGAAAATTCACTGAATAAGGGTAAGCTAAAAGGGGATTTTACTGAAGAACTAGGGGCCCGGTGCACGAATTCATGCACCTTGAATGGAACTGTGGGCCATGAAGCTGTGGTAGGCACGGGGCAGGTCTTGGCCCATCCTCCACGCTCCCACCCTGTCCCTCCCACCATGGTCCCCAGTCCCTTATCTGCCAGCAGCCCCGCTCCTGTGTGGAGCGATTGGGGCCAGTCACAGCAGCGGGACAAGTAGCAGCTGCTGCCCCAATCACCCCTCAGGAGCAGGGGGAGGTAGAAAAGCCCTTCGGGGGCATCAGGACCAATAGTCACTGCTCACACCCGCTGACAGCGCCGAGCAATTAGGGCCAGAAGTGGGCGCCAGCAGTAGGTGCAAGCAGTAGCTGTGGCGCAGGCAGAGGGTGCAAATGGGGCAGCTGATGTAGCATCGGGCAGGACTGGGGTGCAAGGGAGCAAAGAATTTTCAGAAACCTCCAGAGGCTCGCCCGATGACAGCCACTGGCGCCCTGCCGTGGTCTGGCACCCCTGCTCACCTGCTCCACCATCCTGCCGCAGCCAACGCCCGCCATGTCCCACGCGTGCCCCCTGGTGGTCAACACCCATCACAGCAGTTGGCTCGCAGTTTTCCACCATTGGATCTATTTGCATAGTAGGGTTTTATACAGATAGATTCCAGAGTCAAGCACATCATGGGATGGAAGGGGGAATGCAGAACCCAGGCCACAGGAGGGGCGGGACCGAGCCGGCCCAGGAGCAGCTGGAGCCGGAGATGCGGACAGAGGTGGGACCCCGTTTCATCGCTCCCCCGTGTGGATTTCCTGGTCCCCTGCCGCTGCGGCCTGGCTTGTGTCCAGGACAGGAAATACTACGGCTGACAATCGCCTTTGGGTTCTCCATTTAAACCCTTGTTTTCGACTTCATTAAAATTAAGAGCCCCTGGTCATCAAAAGGCGCCATTAGGAGGAGAAAAAGCGAGCCTCAGAATAAAGAACTCCCAGGAAGCAATCAGAAAAGAGGACAACCCCATTTTTTAAGAAAACGGTCAGAAGACTTGACCGCGCACTCCACTCCGCAGGAAAGGATATCCGGATGATGGATGCGCCCGGAAGGCGCCCGGCGGCATCGCTCATCGGGAGGTTTAAAGTGATGCCTGCGGCCCCGCCCCTGGCCGAGCTGAGAGAACCGAGAGGGAGTGGGAAGCCTGGCCTGTGCCGAGGGGTGCGGGCGGCAGGACCCCTCGGAAAACCGTTTGCATCGGGGACCAGAGCTGGAGAGAGACCGATGGGACCAAGAACATGCATGCCAGGCATGTCCCCGGGAGAATGCGTGTTTGTCAGCCACAGTCGCACCAAAGACCGCCCGGGAATGCTCCTACAGCGCCAAACCAGAGGCGACATGCGTGTCCACCCACAGGAGAGAAAGGAGACACGGGCAGGTTCGTACAGCGCCCTCCGCGGCGTCAGGAGGGGACAGACCGGTGGGAGGGGACAGACTGCTGGGGCGTGTGCCACCTGGGTTATTCCTGCAGCTTCACGATGAGTGGCAGAAGCCCCACAGAAGAACACAAGCTATTTGATCCTTTTTTAAAAAATATATATATATATTTTATAGATTTTTTTACAGAGAGGAAGGGAGAGGGATACAGAGTTAGAAACATCGATGAGAGAGAAACATTGATCAGCTGCCTCCTGCACACCCCCCAATGGGGATGTGCCCACAACTAAGGTACATGCCCTTGACTGGAATTGAACCTGGGTCCTCAGGCCGATGTTCTAACCATTGAGCCAACCCGGCCAGGGCTGCTATTTGATTCTTTTGTAACAGACATCCAGAAAGAATGATCCTTTTTTTTTTTTTTAATCCTGACTCAAAGATATTTTCCCCATTGATTTCTAGAGAGAGTAGAAGGGAGGGAGGAGGAGAGAGAAAAAAATGAGAGAGAGAAGGAGGGAAATTGATGTGAGAGAGACGCATCCATTGGCTGCCTCCCACACGTGCCCATACCAGGGCTGGGGAACCTGCAACCGAGGTACGTGCCCTTGACCAGGAATCAAACCTGTGACCCTTTGGTCCTCAGGCCGGTGCTCTAACCATTGAGCAGAACCAGCCCAGGGCTGCTATTTGATTCTTTTGTGACAGATAACCAGAAAGAACGAAACCAGGCGATGGGGACCCTGACTGGTTCCTGGGGGAGGCCCTGCCTGGGAGGGGGATGGCGGGCCTGCCTGCTCGGGGTGTGGGTCCAGGTGTGAACACATGTGACAGTCCATGCAGCTGGGCACTCAGCCCTGCGCCCCTGTGGAGGGTACGTCCCCAAGATGAGAAAGGAAAGCCATTCTTACCCTTCGGCTATCGAAGGGTCCCTGCCTGAGCTGAGAAGCATCCGCTCCATTTCTCTGAGCTTCCATTCCCATCTGTAAAGGGAACGCAGTGCAAGTTCCCACCACAAAGGGCGAGATGAGGACTCAAGAGGTAACTGGCCCGCAGGCCGGCCTGGGGCCTGGACACAGCCTCTGATGGACACAGGTCCCCTTCCCGTTGTCCCCCCCCCTCCCACCTAGCCCTCTGCCCCCCCCTCAGCTCCCCTGCCCTGCCCTCTGTGATCCTCCAAGTGAGGCCCCATCACCGGATAATTCCAAATTACTTGTAGCTTTAGTTAATTAAATGTAAAATTGTTGGAATAAAATTATACCTTCATTAGAAATTAACTCCCATTTCAGGCCGGGGATAATGACCCGACTCTCTCTGCCCCCTTCCCCCGAACCACATGCAAAACGGTCAGTTAAACTGAAGGGGAAAAAAGTTTAACGACTGCACGGCAATCAAGCTTATTATTATTTAAGCACAAGCTATTACCCGGTGCAATGAGCTATCGGCCTATAAATTATCTTTGGAGGAGTCGGCCCCTGTCTGCGCCCAGACAGGCCGCGGCTGCAGGAGGGCAGGTGCGCGGGCCGCTCCCCCAGCAGGTGAGCGCCTGGCCCTGGCCCTCCAGCTGCCCCCAAACCTGCCTTCAGGACCCTCGGCCCGGGCTCGGGGCTTAGGCCAAGGTCTCAGGGTCAAGGTCTCCAGGTCACTGTGAGGGAGCTGGGGTGTCCCCCTCTGATCCTTCTGCTCCTGGGAAGGAAAGGACACTCTAGCCCAGGACAGAGACTGGGGCCCAACATGAACCGCTGAAAATTAGGAAGAGGCTGGAGAAAGGAGAAACAGGGCCAGGAGGGGCTGCTGAGGCGGACAGAGAGAGGAAGAGGAGCAGAGTCTCGGGGAGATATGGGAAGGAGGAGTTTGAGTTGGGACCAGGAGATAAAGGGACAGTCAGAAAAACAGGGGGTGAGACAGAGTGAACAGGGGAGACACCAGGGAAGAGAAAGCAGAGGATCGATCAGACACCCCTGAGAAAGAGAGACTGCAGGGCTGCGTGCGCTGGGGCTTGGAGAACAGACGGAGGGACCGACTGCCCAGGACGTGGGACTGTCGGCGCTGAAATCAACCAAGTCCCAGCAAACAGGACAAGTAGGGCACCTGCTTCCAGGATCCCGCAGCATGACGGGTGAGGAGCACCCGCGTGACAGGTGAGGAGCACCCGCATGACAGGTGCAGAGCACCCGTGTGACAGGTGAGGAGACGGAGGCCGCAGAAGGTCAGGGAAGAGGGGAGCAAGAGGCCAGGGCAGGGAAGAAGGGGAAAGGTGGCACCAAGACGGGTGACAACGAGGGGTCCCCTATCTTCTCGTGTTCCTAAATTCCTCACCTCCTCACACCTCTGCTCAGCTCAGCCCCGACCCGCCCTATCAACCTTACTCCTCCTTCCTCCGCCCTCTTCCTAAGGTCCTAAGACCCTTTTCTGTCCCCACTCTCTGTCTTGTGCCAGAATATTGCCCCTTCCCTTGGGCCGGATGGAGGGGTGGGCTCGAGGGCCAGGTGGGACACCCATGCTCCTATCTCGGTGGCAGGTGATGGGACAATGTCAACAGGAAGCTCTCTGGGCCCTCAGATAACCCTCTCTCGGCCACCACTCCTCTGCCCCCCCAGGCTGCAGGCAGCAGCCAGAACCTCCTCCCACAGGGCGTTAGGGATAGATCTCAGCTCACGGTGAGGCTGAGTTCTCACACTGACCTGGGACACTGGGCAGATTCTCAAAGTTGCTGCGCTCCTGTCTCATCTGTAAAACGGGGTGATGCTGAAACCGGTTTGGCTCAGTGGATAGAGCATCGGCCTGCGGAGTGAAGGGTCCCAGGTTCGATTCCGGTCAAGGGCATGTATGCTGGTTGCGGGCACATCCCCAGTTGGGGGCGTGCAGGAGGCAGCTGATCCATGTCTCTCTCTCATCGATGTTTCTGACTCTCTGTCCTTCTCCCTTCCTCTCTGTGGAAAATCAATAAAGTATTTTTTTTTAAATGGGGTAATGATAGTGCCCACATCAGGGGGCTGTTGCGGGATGGGATGAGGCTGGGTGGATCCGTGCCCAGGGCACAGCCTGGCTCCGAGCAGCTGACCCCGGGGGATGAGGCCCCCCGAGGCAGGAGAGCTGCCCCCCTCCTCCCTGCTCCTGGGCACAGTCACCTCTCCCATGACCTTGGGTGAGCCCTTCAGCCCCAGACACAGCCAGAGGATGAGTGACACGCAAGCTGGGGGGCCAGGTGACAAGGGACCACAAAGAGGGGACAACAGCATCCCAACCCCCAGCCCCCTTTGTCCCCCTGAAACAAAGACCCTGCCTTTGCATCTTATAAGAAATCAACACGTGCATCCTCTTCGCAGAGCGGATGCTCGGGACTCAGCATCTGTGGCGTGAAGAATACACGGACGCGTCCGGGAACCCGCCAGAGGTGCCGCGGGGAATGGACGCCCGCACGGCAGGCACACGCCGCCCGCCATAACTTCTCGCCCAAGTTCCCGCCGTCAGACTCCCTTGAAAGTCACCTCCATCTCCCGCACAGGTCAGGCGGAGATTTAGAGACGGGGCCCCGCGTGTGCCTAGATCGGCTCTCCGCCCGTGAGTGATGGGGGACACGTTGCCGGGACATGTTTACTGTCACCCCGCGCCCCCGGCCCGCACTCGCCGGCGCGCCGTCCCCCGGTAATTCACGGCCCGGCTCCCGCTGGCAAATGACTGATACGGCCTTCGCGGCGGGGCCCGCTGGTCACTTGTCTCAAGGAGACCGGGAAGAAAACTCGGGCACAATATAAATGGGGCCGGTGGCCGCTCGCACACCTCAGAAATCCCCCGGCCCGGACGCCCGTCGTCTCTCAGTAATAAAACCACAGAGAGATTACACGGCCCCTGACAGCCGCGACGGATGGCCGCCCGCGTGAACTTTTTACCTCCGGATGCTGACCAGGAGGCAGGGCCAGCGGCCACCCCCACGCCCGCTCCTTCCCGCCTCTGCCTCCAAAGCCACTGCCGCTCTGCCCGTGTCCCCTCCCCATTCCCTGGAGGGACCTCTCCTCCCAGAGCCCTGAGGGCACGGTTCCCCCAGCTGGAGAAGGGGGTCCTCAGCGCGGTTTGTCAGCTCCCCAAAATCCAGAACCGGCTTTGCAATAAAACTTTTCAGAGTTAATGTGTGAACCTTGCTTTCCTCCACCCGTTTATGCATTCTTTTTTTTTTTTTTAATATATTTTATTGATTCCCTACAGAAAGGAAGGGAGAGGGTCAGAGAGCCAGAAACATCAAGGAGAGAGAAACATCCATCAGCTGCCTCCTGCACTCCCCCTACTGGGGATGTGCCCGCAACCAAGATACATGCCCTTGACCGGAATCGAACCCGGGACCCTTGAGTCCACAGGCCGATGCTCTATCCACTAAGCCAAACCGGCCAGGCTCTTTTTTATTATTGATTTTGAGAGAGAGAAGCATCCCTTTGTTGTTCCACTTATTTATGTATTTGTGGGTTGTGCTTAAATGTGCCCTGAGCTGGGATCAAACCTGCTACCTTGATGTGGGGGTTTGGGGGACGAATGTTCTAGCCAGCTGAGCCACCTGGCCAGGGCCGGTCACGTACCCTTTAATTCACTAGAATTAGTCCCAGTGCCGTTTACAAAGGACAGGCGTGATGTCGCGAGGAGAGGCGAGACCATTTCCAGGAAACAACGCCCTGATCCCCCGTGTACCCCACTCATTAGCCACGGGGTCCTGTGCCCGGCACCCCAGCCCTCAGAGCCTCAGTCTCCTCATCCACAAAACGGGGGTGATAATGGCACCTCATGCAAAGGGCTGTGACGAGGAGACAGGAAAATCCAGAAGAGGACCCCACCCCGGGCAGCCAGGCAGGATGTGGGGGAGCCAGCCTGGGTGGGGGGCGGCGAGGAGGACAAGCTTGAAGCACCGAGAGGGGCTGGAGCTCCGGAAGGCACAGGCCGGAGCGGAGACCCCGGGAGCCAGCCCCCACGAGCAGAGCGGAAAGCTGCGGATCGGCCGGAGAGGCCGTTTACGAGCTGACCACCCAGCCGGCAGGAGGAGGCGGCGCGGCGCCGAGCGGCGGCAGTTATTGGAAAAATAAAACCGTTTCATGTTTACGCCCCTAATGAGTGGCGACGCCTCTAAACGGGTTACGCTCCATCTTTTTT
>PVJN01040766.1:0-19095 GCA_004026805.1 Lasiurus borealis
GAAGAGAGAGAGAGAAGAGAGAGAAGAGAGAGAGAGAAGAGAGAGAGAGAGAGAGAGAGAGACTCACTAACTTTCAACCTGAGAGAGAGAGACTCACTAACCTTTAACCTGAGAGAGAGAGAGACTCACTAACTTTCAACCTGAGAGAGAGAGAGAGAGAGAGAGAGAGAGAAGAGAGAGAGAAGAGAGAGAGAGACTCACTAACCTTTAACCTGAGAGAGACCCACTAACATTCAACCTGAGAGAGAGAGACAGAGAGAGACAGAGAGAGAGAGAGAGAGAGAGAGAGAGAGAGAGAGAGAAGAGAGAGAGAGAGAAGAGAGAGAGAGAGAAGAAGAGAGAGAAGAGAGAGAGAGAAGAGAGAGAAGAGAGAGAGAGAAGAGAGAGAGAGAGAGAGACTCAAGAGAGACTCACTAACCTTCAACCTGCCCAGCTCTTACTCCGATCACCGGCTTTGGCTCTGGGTTAGAAACCACAGGCATAAAAAGCACATCCAAACATGATGGGTGAACTTTTGCATGGTGAATCCTGAAAAACGATTCTCTCCAGAATTCAGCCTTTGGAACAGCCGCTCTAATATGCAAGGTCCTCGGTGCGGAGCTGCAATGGGGACAACATTCCTCTAGAGGGCACTCGCGGCCTCTCCATGAGCCCTGAGCTCCCGTCCAGGAAGGCAGTTTTGCAGAAAAGGCACAGATTCTGCACGCACGCACGCACGCACGCACGCACGGGAGCAGAAGGGGATCTAAATGAACAGACGAGTGTGCATGCGCAGGTTTTTTTCATTAGCAAATAATACCTCTTTGTCTTCTTCCGAACGGCGTCCGTGGACATGGCGCACATGTGGGAACGTAAAGTATGGAGAGGGGTCCTTTG
The DNA here is from genome assembly GCA_004026805.1 of Lasiurus borealis. Classification (NCBI taxonomy): domain Eukaryota; kingdom Metazoa; phylum Chordata; class Mammalia; order Chiroptera; family Vespertilionidae; genus Lasiurus; species Lasiurus borealis. The sequence continues at coordinate 877 of PVJN01040766.1, forward strand.
CGTTTCCTCTGTGGATGAACACCGAGCCCTCCTCCCCTCGGGGGAGCTAGCTGCAGGTCGCCGCGGTGTCATATTCATAATTACCAGGAGAGGGAGAGGAATTAAAAGATTTAACTGCTTAACTCTGCGGCAGTGGAGCTGGGGCCCCCAGGACCCGCCGGGAACTTCACGTTCTGGCCGAGCTGGTGGAAAATTCCGCAGGAATATGGCCCTCTGACCCCTTCCCGGGCCACCTGAGGCCATCAGCTTCGGTTAGATTAGATGGGCCGTAATTGGCTTTGGAGTTGTGGAAGCACATTCCGGGTACACATCTCCCCGTGTTTTGAAAGGCGGGTGTTTACCTTGGATCAGGCCAGTGTAGAGGCCAGTCAATCACCGCTTGGGTGGGTGGCTGGACCTGCGGGTAGTTTCCCAAGCTCTGCCTCTGGGCGTCCCCAGTGATGGGGTCCTGCCCGGCCTCTCCTCCCTCCCACCTCCGCCCCTGCAGGCCCAGGGTGAGGGAGCGGGGTGAGTCCTGGCTGGGCTGCTTGAGAATTTGCACAAGAAGTACTGATCTGTATGACTTCAAGGGTTTTTTTCCAGCCCCCGAGGTCTGTGAGTCCACGAATGTGTGGATGCCGAGGTGAGGAGAGCATACACCTGAGCGTGACTTTGACTCTGTAAGGGGTGTAACCGGTTTCCCTGCTTCTAGTCACGTCCCTCCCCAAACCATTCTCCAGGACCCAGAATGGCCCTTTAAACGTGTATATGTGTGGTATCAGGGTCTCCTTTCCTGCTTGGAATTCTTCAGCAGCTCCACGCTGCCTTTGTGATAAAGGCCGAACTCCTTCACCTACACAATTGACAAGGCTCTTCATCAGCTGTTCTTCAACCTCATGTCCCCCTGAGTGATGGTCAGTTCTCTATCACTTCCAGGCCAGGGCTGCCCCTTCCACCAGGGGTGTACGGAACCGTGCATAGCCGGCCAGGGTGAACCTGAGGAGGGGCAGTGAAGAATTAAAGCAGACAGACAAGAGACTACAGTTGGGACCAGCGGATCACTGCGTGGATGAGGAAACAGTGGCAGCCTGTAAGCTGAAGCTTTGTTTTACAGTGGAGATCACACAAAGCAAAACAAGGGCAAGATGTTTCCAATGTTCAATGTTGTGAGTTTCAATCTGTTGTCGCCATCCTCTGAGCTCTGTCCAGCCTTGTTTAGGCCGCACTTGCTGCACCCCCTGCAGTCCACTTGCCTGCAGTGCACCTGCCTTAGCTCCTAGGACTGCAGGGTCAGGCTTACAGCCACAGCCTCTGGCTATACTTGTGCTGGGACTTGTATGTGGCTTTGCCACAAGTCAGTCAAGTCTTGATCCTGTCCGAATGCTGTAACCGTTCTCCACAATACACCGCCAACACCAACATACACGCTCGCAGTTCACACTCCTGTAATACACACCCATAGCCTGGGTTTCATGCTTTACGTCTCTGCTTAGGTGCTTCTTCCTCTAAGAAGCCTTATCTGCAAGCACTGGGTTAGATGCCCCATTCTTTTTGCTTGTTTGTTTGTCTTTGTTAATCCTCACCAGATGATTTTTTTCCCATTGATTTTTTCAGAGAGAGTGGAAGGGAGGGGGCAGGAGAGAGAGAGAGAGAGAGAGAGAGAGAGAGAGAGAGAGAGAGAGCTCCCCTAAGCATCATGATAACCTGGACTGGGGATCAAACCTGCAACCCAGGTTTGTGCACTTGACCAGAAACCAAATCTGTGACCTTTCAGTATGTGGATTGACCCTCTAACCATTGAGCAACATTGGCCAGGGCTAGATGCCCCATTCTTGTTATCTTAGCATTCTGTTTAGCCTTAACCATGTCGGGAGGGTTCAGGAAGCTGAAGTGAATTTCCTTAAGACGATGGAAGTTTCCTGAGATGATGGAAGTGCTACCTGAATGTTCAAGCCCACCTGGAACAAAGGTCAGATAGTCTTCTTCCTACCTGAGAACCGGAACTGTCTTCCCTCCCACTCAGCCTGGAGCTGAGAATGGCACCACCCTTCCCTGTCCGCATGAACTTGACTTGGTGCTATTCCCCTGTCTTCGTTAGTATGACTGTTTTCCCAGAAGTCTCCTGACCGGGCCAAAGGGTTGATTGCTCATCACAGGAACTTCCCCAAATGCTCTTCCCAACTCTCCAATGGAAAGTACCAACAGACAGTTTGCACTTAAAGAGTTTTTGAATTCCTTGCCTCAAAATTCTCAGCTTGCTATTTCCACCAAAGGTAGCCTATTGTATCATGATCCTTGCCCGGTCCTAACAGGCTCTCTGCTTTGGAGTGCCTACCTCAGATCAAACTTCCAATTCTCAGTAAATTCTCACCACATGGACCTTACTCCCTGGGAAACACGGACGAACTTTTGCAAGGTGCTGTTCTCTTTTCATGCCCTGAGCGGTCAGCGTTGTCGTACTAACAGTGTCTGGGGTGCCAGCTTTTGGTACACCTCTTACCATCAGGAGGGCTAGTGCTTAAGCCTGAGGAAAGAGAGTGAGCTTTACTGAGCTTCCGGAAGGCAGGCAATCGGCGTGAATTTGGGTGTTTGAGCTCCGAACCCACAGCTCCCCACAGATGACTCAGCAGATAAGAACTTGGTAAAGCAGAGGGTTCCAAGGTCTCTGTCACCTTCAGGAGCTCGTCTTCTGCTCACACACTCACTCACTCTCTCACTCACCCGACTCACATATTTTTCACTGAGGCCACAGCTCACTCTCCAGGACCATGTGTCTCTAGGCGAGTGTGTTACATTCTTCCTCTCACTTCCTTCTAGTTCTGGCACAACTGCCTGTAGCTTTACTTTGCCATGATGCTGACTTTGACCTGGACTCTGCCTGACTTCGGGGGGGAGAGGGGGCAGGGGGCGTGTGGGAGGTGGGCAATGTCTACTCTAGTCTGGCTCTTACTTCCACGTCTTGGGTTCATACTCATGGGAACCTCTGGTTAGTCATTGACTGGCCAGCAGAAGCTGACTTGAGAGGAATGGTCCAATCATATCTGAACAGTGGTTTGGGGTCACCTGACCTGTTACCCTCTCAGCAAGGGTTAGAGAAGACAGCAGATTGTGAACGTTTTACGGTTTGGAGTCAAATTTGCTGATGTGACGGGGATTCTACTTGCTGATATATATACATATATATATGTGTGTGTATATATATATATATATATATATATATATATATACTTGTCTCCTCCTCACCACCTTGAGTGGGGCCCTGCCCTCATTCAGCCAAAAGCATCCCAGCCAGAATCCAAAAATAAAGCATCTGTGTTCAGCTTTGACTTTCAAACAGGGTCTTGAATCCTGTAATAAAACAATAGTCTTTGATAGACAGGCTTTGTTGAGAGAAAAAGGATTTGTCAACTACAAAAGCTTCTTTTACATATCAAGAGTAGAAAGAGGAATGCATTGAAACTGCTGATCTGAACAGAGTTTTATTTTAAACCAAAGACAGAGACAGCTCAGGATATTCTGTAAGGAAAGTCTCTCCTGGCCTTCCAGGGGCAGGCGGCAGACAAGCGATGTGGGAGAGAGAACCAGAGAGGGTCCTGGCCTCTCTCCCCAGGCCAAGGGTGGTGGGTGGTGGGTGATGGTGGGGAGCAGGGGGTCATACAGTCTAGGGAGATGTGTGGGCGCCCAGTGTAGCCGGGCCTGCTCCTTGTTTCTCAGGAATAACACAGAGAATTGTCAGCCCCTTAGGTAGACTCTGTGTTTAGTTTTGGAGTTGGAGACTCCTGGAGCCCCTCGGGGTATAGTTTGAAAATGCCTGAGTGGCCCTGGCCAGGGTGATCAGTGGTTAGAGTGTTGGCCTACACACCAAGGAGTCAATGCTCAGTCAACAGTTCGTATCTGGGCTGTGGGTTCGCTCCCCAGCCCTGGATGGGGTGTGTGCAGGAAGCAACCCATTGTTGTGTCTCTCTCACACCCTTGTTTCTCTCCCCTTCCCTCCCTTCCACTCTCTCTCCATGGAAAACATCTCCTCGGGTGACAATTAGCAAACAAACAAGAAGAAAATGGCTGGGTGAGGTCTGGAGGGGTGGCCCTGAGAAGCCAGGGGACCTATGAGGCTATGTAAGTCCTTGGATGCGGGGTGAGGGATGAAGGGGACAGAGCCCGGGGTCACAATGAGTCTGCAGCCCTTTGGGCCGCACCACATGGTACTCAAAATAGGCAGGAGGGAGTGCTGAGCCTCAGCGAGGACCCCCAGGGGCGGAGTAGATCGGCCACCACAGGGGGTTGTGGGGTCAACACTTGGCCGTCATGGGGTTTGGAAGCTTCCCCTGGCACTCCAGAGGGTACGGAGAAGCAAAGCAGCCCTGGAGACGTGAATATTGGAGTGGCGTTCGAGCATTTCCTCAAGGGAGACTGGGTTAGACCAGGAAGGTCTGCTTTCTATTCAGAGACTGGGTTATCTTTAGTTTGCCAGTTTCAGTTCTTTCCTACAATGGGCAGCGACAGGGCTGCACATGCGGAGCGACAGAATAGCTGTCTTCTTTGTCAGTCTGAGTCGCTGTGTAAATACTGCTTGTATCCGTGTTGGGTCTAGTACACCCAGGTCCTCCCAGCCCTCCTTACTTAAATCTGTATAGTGAGACAGGTGAGGAGGGGGGACCTCTTTTATGTGTTCAATCGGTATTTGCAGAACAAATATTGTGTGTAGAGCCAGACAGCATGGTCCCTGAGCTGCTGGGTAGTCTTTGGACTGGAAGGAAGGGCGGTCAGTTTTCTATGCGGGCCCAGCTTTGTCACCATTGTTCATCGCTCGGGGTGGCCACTGGGAGGTCCTTTCTGCATCAGGCAATGCATGCATTCGGTGACGTGGGCAGATGCTGCGTTAAAACTCCAGTTTCCCGTTCCCTTCCTTTGCTCCCTGTTCCCCAGCACCAACGGCGGCTTTCTGGCTCCTGCCCGCTCCTCTGTGCTGATCAGTCTTTGCCCAGCAAATACCGGTCCGGCCGCACCTCAGAGGAGCTGGTAGTTGCGGGAAATACAAAGACAGAGGAGGCCTTTCCGCCTCGGAGGGGGGGACATGAGTAAATCCATAACCGTGGGGACAGGAGCTGGGCGAGCTGCTGCGCTGGTGGTGGGAGGAGGCAGTGTCCCCTTCTGCGGGGCGGGGTGCGCACTGCCCCGGGGTGCCGGCCGGGGGAACCGCCTTCCAGGCCTTCTGCCCGCTGCAGGGCTTCGTGCCCCTGGGCAGGGACGGCATTCCCAGGCGCCACTGGCTCATCCTGCGCCCTCCGTGCCCTGGACTGCGCCGTGACACCGACCCAGCGATCCTGAGATGGGAGGGACGTTGGAACGGAGGGTAAATTACAGGCCGGCAGCAAAGGGGCTGGAGACGGGCGTGGGGAGTTGGCTAACGGGGCGCGTGGCGCACTGGGGAGGGAGCGGCCGTGTGCTGGGGAAGGCACAGGCAGCTGGCAGGAGAGGCTGGGAGGGAGTCTGTTCCACCCCAAGGAAGGACAGGGGCCATTCAGGAGGGGCGCGGGGGTGCTGAGAAGCCCGCCCTTCGCCCTGGAGCTCTGGGGAGCCCGGCAGGTGTTAAACGTCCCCTCCAAATCCCTGCATCCCGCGTGCGCTCCTCCTCCTCCACGGGGTTCCCTGTTCCTCTGGCTCTCCGGTTCTTTCCTGCCCTGACCTCCCGCGCTGGGATTTCACGGGAGCCGGCCTTGTCCGGCACCTCCCCACTTCCTGTGAAACCCCTCTCCCTGCCTCTCACCAGGTGCAGGGCTGGGTGACAGCAAGGACTGTGCTTGACACTCCGGAGAAGTAATCCCTCTTTTAGCAGCTTTTCCCAACATAGAGGACTCGCGCCGTGGTTAATGCGGCGATTTTCAATGGCGTGCCAGCAAATACTTGCCTCTTAATGTATTTCTTTTTAGAGCAGCGTGTTTCCTAAATATATTTAATATGTTTATTTTTATGTGTAATAAGAAAAAGTACTCCCTGCGCGTGAAGGCCATGATTTCACTGATGTGTCTGGGGAGGAGGAGGCTAAAAACAAGGTTTCAATGACAGGATTAGTTGATTCAAAGGAAAAAAAAATACTGGTGGCTTCCAGATACAGGTGGTGTGCCAGTGCCTGGTATTGGAGATCTGGCACCCCCAGGAGGGCTCCACAAATCACTGCTGGAAGATGAACTGATTTTAAATATCTAGTGTAGTACCACATGTTTAGGGTGGCTGGCCTAAAGGGAGCAGTCTTTCCAAGAACTTCGGAGGAAGGAAGAGAGAACAGAGGAAGGAGAGAGAAGGGCTGTGGGCCTTAAGCCTGAAGACCTTTCAGGGGTGCCTCCTGCTGTGTTAGAGGACAATGGGAGGGGCTAGAGTCTGATGTTTTTTGTTTGTTTGTTTGTTTTTTAAATATATTTTATTGATTTTTTTTACAGAGAGGAAGGGAGAGGGATAGAGAGTTAGAAACATCAATGAGAGAGAAACATTGATCAGCCGCCTCCTGCACATCCCCTACTGGGGATGTGTCCACAACCAAGATACATGCCCTTGACCAGAATCGAACCCCGGACCCCTCAGTCCATAGGCTGATGCTCTATCCGCTGAGCCAAACCAGTCAGGCTAAAGTCTGATGTTTTAAGGGCATCACCAGGTGGCCGGGAAGAGTTTCATTGCTAACAGATGAGAATTGTCTCATCATCAGCTTGTCTTCCTCTCCTCTGACTCTACTTGATACCTTTTCATCCTCAGTGTTAACTCTGTCTACACACACACACACACACACACACACACACACACACACACAATACTAAGTTGTGATGCCAAATATATTTCTTCTGAGGTGTCTCTTCCAAAAAGTCTGGAAACACTATACCAGGTCATCATACGGCTCTTTCCATCCTGTTGAGTCCTTCATTAACCTATTTATTCATTCATTCCCACTTACTGAACATTTTCTGGAGTTCATTTTTCTGAACTCCATCATCCCCAGGTCTGAACTCAATATCCCTAGATTCTGAACTCAATACCGCCACCTTGTGCATGTCTCTTTTAGTGCAAATCCTTTTTCCAGTCTCTCCTTATGTGCCCTACCCTACCTACCTCAATACTTTCACTCCCCTGAAAAATGCATTCGCTCTTTCATCCTAGGACCTTTGCAAAACTCTATTCATCTCTTTTCTCTCTCTTTGAGCTGCTCACCCTTCAGCTAAAGAATGCTTCTCTTATCCTCACACACTGGCTTTGGATCTGGAGGTGATTTTAAAAGAAGGCTGCAAATCCTCTTGACACTTATTCTTGACTAGTTCAACCAATAGGCGTGGCGGAAGTGAAACTCTGTGACTTCCAAAGCTAGGTCATCAAAGGTCATGCAACTTTCCCTTAGTTGATGGGCCCTGCTTTTGGAGCTGTGAGCTGTCATGGGAGAGATCAGGTACCCACAGCCACCATGGTGGAGGAGTTGAATGCAGGTGCTTCCATGGACAGTCTTGGCTGGGCCCGGACTTTAAGTCTTCTCTCCCAAGGTGCCAGGCAGGTGGGTGGGCTGTACCCTCCAGCCCAGCCCACCCTCCAAATGTGTACCACTGAGTGACCTCGACTGATGCATGAGTAACAGAAGAACCACCACGCGGAATCCTGCCTGCACTGGGGACCTACAAAATCATGAGTTATAGTAAAACGGCGGTTGGTTAAGCCACTGCATTTTGTGGTGGTTTGTTAAGTAGAGATACAGAACTGTAACAATTTTCCATAGCGTTCTATTTTGTCTCCACTGCAGAGTTGACTGCACTGTAGCTTAATTTCCTAATTTCTACCTCTTTTGTCAGAAAATATGAGGCCAGGAATGTTTTATTGGCCATTATATTTTTAATATTTAGCATTAGTTCTGCAAAAATATGAGCCTAATAGTTACGTTATAAATATTGGATGAATTGAATTAAATGGAATGGAACCTGATTACAGGTAAAGTGACCATATAATCACATTTGCCTGGGACCTGTTGAATGATGTAACTATTTAAAAAGTCCTCTTTCGCTCTCAGATTTAAAGGTTAAATTATACAGGTACCCTAATGAGAGGGGTCTTTTGTGCGACCGGGGAAGGACCCTGAACAGTACCCAGACGATTTATTAGAGTTTGGATTTGGTTCCAGTTGGAGAAGAATGTTGAATGTTTAGATGAGAAACTCAGAAGAGTGACAGTTATTACTCCCGTTGCCATTTTATTTTGATTATGTGCCCTATAATTAGATGTTGAAAATGTTAATGTATATTAATTAATACTTGACTGATTTGATTACTCATCCTAATTACACTTTGATCCCTTTTGATAAGTATATGGATGCATATTTTATTTACTTCACAGACTTCTTTGTATAACTGTGCTTTGATAATACCTGGTTACATCTTAATATTTGTGATAATAAGAGCTTTCAGTAGCTCTAGTATCACGGTTGCTCTAGTATCACGGTAGTACTAAGTGATATTCCTTGCCACTTTCCACTGTGTGACATTGGGTAGGTTATTAACTTTTCTGGTCTGTGAAATGGAGATAGTAAAAAAAGTTACTCATAAGGGTGCCAGGTAGATTCAATGAGATTACTTATATTAATAGGGTATTCTGGCTGGGCTCTCACCGACATTCCAGATAATTCTAGCTTGTAGGTGATACTCCATCCTGCCACCCAAATGCCTATTTGCATGAGCTGACATGCATGAAGGCCTTGCTTTGCTGGTGTTATTTCAGGAGGGGGCTCGGGGAGAAGGGAGGGATAGTTTCTGGTAGGGTGCTGAGAAAGGGGGAGAAGGGAGAGAAGAAGGAAGGGGGTGGCGTGGTAGGAGCCCCACCCTCCCATTCAGGCAACAAGGTACAGGTTTCCACTAAAAAGAGGGCCTGGCCACGGGGGCCAGTGGGGTGGACACCCAGGCCTGGCCACAGGGCTGACTTGGCTTCGGGGAGGGGGTTGTCTTTTGTCAATCTCATACAGAGGGATGCTGAGAGCTACTCAGAGGAGCCATGTGGGAGAGGGTCTTGTGGTTTGAGATACAGTAGAGAGAGGGGCGAGGGGAAGGGTGAAGAAGAAGGAAGAGAGAGGGAGAGGGAGAGAGAGAGAACAGCTGAACTACTTGTGTGTGTCCGAGAAAGACTGTAACTCTAGGCACAAGAAGGGCTATTTTAAGCCGAAACTGGTTTGGCTCAGTGGATAGAGTGTCAGTCTGTGAACTGAAAGGTCCCGGGTTTGATTCTGGTCAAGAGCACGTACCTTGGTTGCGGGCACATCCCCTGTGGGATGTGTGCAGGAGGCGGCTGATTAATGTTTCTCTCATTGATGTTTCTAGCTCTCTATCCCTCTCCCTTCTTCTCTGTAAAAATCAATAAAATATATTTTTAAAAAAGAAGGGCTGTTTTAGGGCCCAGGAAGATACCCCCGTGCCCTCACCCACAATGCTGCAGTATTCCGCCCTGGATCCCAGGTGCCAGGGTGCCCTGTGGAAGAGGGCTGTGTCTGGCATATCAGCATTCTCAGGAATTCAGAGACATCGGCCTGCATGTTGGAGGGAGGGGAACACGGAGTGAGCGTGTGCAGAGCGGGGAGTGCCCTCTCATGGCTGTCAGGGCTGGAAACCACAGACTCCAGGTACTGCGCCAACACTCTGCATGATCACTCTTCATGGTCACCACCGCTCTGTGCCAACCACCACTAGTACGTTAGCACCCCCATTTTACAGGTGGGAAACAGGGGCCAAGAAGGACTGGCAACTTCCCCGGGTGTTACCGAGGGAACTGGCAGAGCGCGGGCTTGGATTCAGGCTGTCCGATGCCAGAGCCCCCGGCTTAGCCATCACCCAGATCGCCTCCTCATCAGGGGAGCAGGCCAGTCCCTGAGCACCAGCGAGCCTCCCAGCCCTACTTGGGGGCGCCCTGCCGTGGGGAGGAGCTAGCAGCAGCGCTCTTCTTCAGTCTTGTTTTTAGCAAAGAGAACACAGAAGCCCTCTGAACCAAAGCAGTGCCCCTGTGGCCTCCCGGCGAGCCAGCCCTCCTCTGTGCCCCGGCCTGAGGAGAGCCGGGAGTGAGTAATGGTCCCCTGACATCGGATCATCGGCTGGGTCACCGGCCACTTTCCAGAAGGTCCCCCAAAGCCCTGGAAAGTGCAGAGCGATGAGCAGACCCAGGCTGGGGACACAGAGCACTAGTGACCGCTGGATGCCGTCAGGACACTTGTATAGAAGAATCTCACGTGAAGCCCACAAGTTAGCAAGCACCTTCTCTTCATCCTTCACAGAAACCAACTTACCCGCGTCCTTGACACCAAGACGGACACTCTCCTCTCTGTCATTCTCTTTTAAGCTTTTTGAGTATATTTGGTGTTATTTTTGAATGTTTGGGATTTTCAAAATTAAAATGCTACCTTTCTCATTTACATAGGATGTTAAAAACTTTGTTGTGCCTGGATTTAAAAGGAAAAAAGAGAACCTTCGTGGAAGTATACTAAAATGCTAACAAGTGTGTGGGTGAAGCAGTTGTGCTTTATTTTAATTTTCTTCTCTATTCTTCTCTTATAATATGAAAGGAAATGGATTTTGTTTGTGTGCGTGGGTGTGTTTTTTTTCTAAGTTTGAAATCAGTTGTCTCTGTCCATGAAGTTATATTCCATCCAGTGCAGACCCCTTTTCTTTTGAGTTGTGATGATATTTTTTTGGTTTGTACTACATTTCACTCCCTGAAATTCCGCCGTGGCAGCTCTGTCCAGCGGAGAGGGAGGTAGATCAATGGCCACAAGTACAGACCCAGCCGACTTCTCATCGGAGAGCTGGATGGAAGGGTTGTGGGTGGGGAGACTGAGGGTGAGCTGGGTTCTGCCCCCCCGCCCCAGACGAGGAGCCCCTCAGCCCCCTGATGCGGGGAATCACTGGCGTCGTATGGAAGCCGGTGGGGAAATGGGCAGCCAGGGGCCTCCCTCTGACTTTGCTAGACGATAGCAATTGAATCGCCTGAAGATCCTGGCAGTTCAAAGTAAGTCTGAGAACGGCTCTCCCCATTGCTGTGAAGGTAGGAAACTGAAGTAGTGGCACCCTAGCTGGTTTGGCTCAGTGGATATAGCGTCAGCCTACAGACTGAAGGGTTCAGTTCCAGTGAAGAGCACATGCTTGGGTTGTGGGCTCGATCCCCAATAAGAGGCTTGCAGGAGGCAGCAGATCAATGATTTCCACTTGTCACTGATGTTTCTCTCTCTCCCCACTTCCTCCCTGAAATCAACAAAAAATATGTTTATTATTTAAAAAAAAATATATCTTTATTGATTTCATAGAGGAAGGAAGGGGGAGAGAGATAGAAACATCGGTGATGAGAGGGAATCATCCATCAGCTGCCTCCTGCACGCCCCACACTGGGGTTGAAGCCTGCAACCCAGGCATGTGCCCTAACCGGAAATTGAACCGTGACCTTCTGGTTCAGAGGTCAATGCTCAACCACTGAGCCACACTGGCTGGGCTAAAACATATTTTTTTAAAAAGAAAGAAAACTAAACTGGTGGTGATCAGTATGTCCTGGTATTGGCAGTGGAGGCAATGTTTTTAAGTTAGCAAAGGGCAGAGATGGGATTTGGAGAAAGAAGGACAGCCTAAGGGTTATGGGCAAAGGTATAGAAGCAGACGCAAGCCCATCACAGTGGAGATGTGTGGGGACAGGAAGAAAAATCACCAAGAGGAAGCCTGCAATGTCCCCAGCTGTGGGAGCACACAGCCACGGGTGTCTATCTTCTCGTTCACGGTGCCCGGCAGTAGCCACCCAATAACAGTCTCTCTATACTCTGTGACAGTTAACTAATAAACTCTGTTTTTCTTTCATTTAGCTGTAAGTTTAAAGTAAATATTGATATTTTCCAAGATATAAAACCAGTCACTCATCACAAGGCATTTCAACAAAACCAAACAGTTTGGTGCCCTAGCCTTACAGAGGTTCTCCTAATTGGATAAAAAGATGAGGTCTGTGCTCTTTCATTTGCCTGATTAATTACTGCTCTGAACCCCTTGAAAACAGACACACTCTGTAAGTGGTATCTGTTGTTTAATCGAGCACAGATGTTTTCAGAGACCTTTTAAATAGGCCTGGAGAGTTACTCTCAAGTAAAATGAATCATGGAACTGTGTGTTTTGAAAGTGACTGTACCACGCCAGCCAAAAAGCAATTTTCACGAATATTCAAGCCAGGGTCGCTATAACTGTGGTTTGTCCTAAGTCCACCGGCAGCACCGAGATGATGGCAGTAAATGACGTCCCCACCCACCCAGGGCTCTAGGCTCAATGTCCAGTTACCCATAACCTTTCCTGGACCTGTGCTTCCTTCCCTGGTCTGTGCTGAGTCCAGGTTCTGTCCTCAAGTTCATCTCCTGTTTCTTTTGACTAGTCCTACCACCACTGCCTTGGTTAAAGCAACTGTATCAATTGGGCAACTGTATGTGCTGCTGAGTGGCTCTGACTCCTGGCGGCCCTGTGACTGAGCCATGGCCACAGTGGGCAGCCCTGCTAGGCTCCTGCAGACTCAGGCTTCTGGCTTCTTTCCTGGAGTCACTCCATCTCCCGCGTGGACTTCCTCCTTCCCTGCTGCCTTCTCTTTGCCCAGCATAATTGTCTTTTCCCAAGACCCCCTCCTTCTCACCATGTGCTTGAAGAAAGACAGCTTCCGTTTTATTATTTTGGGCTCCAGTGGTATTTCAGGCTTAATTTGATCTAGAACCTACTTGTACATCTTTTTGGTGGTCAAGGGCATTCATAGCTGTAAGTTTAGAGTAAATATTGATATTTTCCAAGATATAAAACCAGTCAAATAAATCCATGTTTTTCCTACCAGCCTTCTTCAACTGTCCAACTTGTGCATCTATATATTATGAAATTCACTCCAGATAACTGGAAAAAAGACTTTAATGGGTAGACTATTTTTGGGGGTGTAGTCAAGGCTAAGGAAACAAATGAGTAGAGAGAACACCCAGGGACCGGGAATAGCGGCCTGTCATTACTACTCATTGGCTGAGGGACAGTGAGGGCACTGTGTCCCCAAAAGCCAGCAGGAGTGAGGAGGATGGCTGCTACGTCAAGGAAGGGATATGGGAGAAAGCTGTGGCAGGCTACCTTCCCAGCCTCCAGAACTGCGAGGACTTTAGAGTTCACTTTTGTGTCATTAGTTCTGTGGTTTGACAAATGTCTGATGCCATGTATCCAACATGGCAGTATCACACGTAATAACTTTACTGCCCTAGAAATCCTCTGTGCTTCACCTTTTCATCTTTCCTTTCTCCCTCTGAACCCTTCATAACCACTGACCTTTTACTGTTTCCATAGTTTTGTCTTTCCTGGAATGGCATACAGTTGGGATTATTCAGTATGTATCCATTTCAAATCGGCTTCTTTCACTTAGTCATATGCACTTAAGAGTCTTCTGGTCCTTTCTTTTTATTGCCCATAATATCCCATTGGATGGATGTACCACACTTTATCTACTCACATACATTGAAGGGCATCCTGGTTGCTTCCCAGTGTGGGCAACTGTGGGAAAAATCTTCTATAAAAATAATTTACAGCAAATATTATCTTGCCAGTATTTATATTTTAATTTCCCCAAATCTTTCCAAGTATGTCAGACTAAACAAGGTGTCCTTCAGTGAAAACATTTGTGTAATTAGTATAATTAGAGGATGACATATAAGTCCTAAGAAAGTCTTTTTAGAAGATGTCACAACCACTGAGAAAGTGAATGATTAATATCTGGGCACAATCTTTATGCAGGTCTAATTCGTTGCATTTAAGAAAATTGCAGTAGGATTTAATTGGGTTTTCAACTGACAGGACTTTTAAAGTTAGCTTTGATAGATGCTTACTCTGTGATTTTAGCCTTTACCTCGGAAGTTGTTCAAAGAATTGAAGGACATGGCTCTAACCAAATTTTTTTCCATTCTCATCAACTTACATTTAAGGGCACAATTTCTCAGTACACGTCTGTTATAAACAAGCAAGAAAATAAAAGAAATACAATTTTATAAAAAACATTGTGTGTGTGTTTTTTTTAATGTATTTGATTCTAATCTACGAATATGTCAAAATTCATTTGGGATATGCCTCTCTATCTCTCTGTCTCTGTGTCTCTCTCTCCATATCTCCTGAGAGACTTACTATCAATTTAGGCATATCAGGCACCTGAGCAGCCCTGCCCTCAAGTGTTCTAGGAACCTGGCTGCCCTCCTAGACCAGGGCTATTCAAAGGTGCAGCATCCCCATGCCCTGGGAGCCTGTTCAAAATGCAAGTTCTTGGGCCCCTCCCCCAGATCTTGACTCAGAACCTGGAGATGGGGCCAGACATCCATGCTGACAAGCCCTCCGGTGATTTGGAAGCATGCTAACGTTCGGAACCCTGTACTAGATGCCATTTCTTTCTTAAGAGTTTGGTCATTGCCCGGAGGAGTTGGCTTAACTGGCAGTGCCAGGAATTGGTCTTTGTTTCCCAGCCTATCTTGATGGCCATACCATTGGATTGATCTTTGTCTCTAGGCTGTATCATATTTGAATCCCTTTTACTGGCTGGAAAGTCTGGGGAAAAGTCTTACTTTCCAGCCTGGCTAGTTCTGGGCTCTCTGTTTTCCTCTAAATTCTGCTTGTAATCCATCCAGATTTTTTCTGAGTGGTAGTATAGCCTAGTGGTTGGCAAACTGCAGCTTGAGTGTGACTCTTCCACAAAATACCACGTGCGGGCGCACACGTACAGTGCGACTGAAACTTCGTGGCCCATGCGCAGAAGTCGGTTTTCTGCTCTCAAAAGAAATTTCAGTCGTTGTACTGTTGATATTGGGCTCTGTTGATTAACGAGTTTGCCGACCACTGGGATAGCCTATGCAGCTGAAAGCAACCTGCTCCCATGGCAAACTTCTGCCCCCAAACTTCTTGTCCAAGTCTCGGGTTCATTAGGTACAGTTGCTATCTTCCAAGTTAACTCAGGTGACAGTTTTACAGATGTTTTATCATTGCATAACATGGGCCACACTTTCCATCCTCTGTAGCACCTTCCTTGCTATTATTTTTCCTGCCTCTGTCTTCCATCAAGGCCCGAAGCCAGCCCAATAAATTTTAGGATTTCATTGCAGTACCAATTTCTGCCAAGTCTCATGTTGCTGTATAATCAACCACTCCAAAGCATAGTGATACTTATGATTGCTCACGTGTCCACGGGTTGACTAGGGTTTGGCTGAAAGCCGGGGGTTGGCTTCGTGGCTCTGCTTCTCACTGCACACCTGTGTGTCTGCCAGGGTAACTCTATACCCTTGGGCCAAAGGCAGAGCCAGGGCATTTTTCCATAGAGATGGTAGAGGTGCAAGATGAGAAGTGAAAACATGTGATGCTTCTGAAGTCTTAGGCTCAGAACTGGCGTGCTATCACTTCTGTCCACAGGGCACTGGCCAAAGTAAGTCACGTGGGCAAGTCAAAGGACACCCGTGATGAAACTATCACAATAATATGGATGCAGGGAGCAGTAAAGGATGAGGACAACACTTCCATCTGGCATCCAGAACAAAAACAGGAATTTCTCCCATGTGATGACGTACCTTCAAAATGGTATCCCCCCAGGGCATTTGTGTCCTTATTTCTTTTGATCAGCAATTAGATTAAGTTCCAAAGAGCAGGGGTCACATCACCATTGAGCCTCAAGGGCCCGGACAGTGCTCTACTTGGCACAAAGTAGATGCCCAGTAGCTACTCGTGCAACAAGCAAATGACTAGATAAATGAACGAGTGATCTTTCCAACGGGCAGTGTGCCAATTGAGATCTGTAGCGACCAGGAATTAAGCGCTGATTTGGAACCTCGTCTGGACCTTGAATTTGAACCTTCAAGACTTTCATCAATATGTCTTCTTATGAAAATTAAAAGCTCATCTTTGCATTTGAACTTCATAGGGGCAACGTGAAAGTAGGAGGAAGATACTACAAGTTAAAAAAGTAAAAAAAAACAAAATGCAACTCAGGGAGGCTGTTGAGAGGGAAGAGCTGACGCAATGCCTGTGTGGGTCTTCCTGCTACTTTCCCCCTTTCTCTCAAGTTCTTCCTTTAAAGAAGGATGAGTGAGGGGGTTTAAGTAGCTGTCTCAGGGGCACCCGGCCTGTCACTGCCTGTTTTGTAATCGGAGCCAAGAATCACCTGGGGAGGTGGGTAGCGGGGTGTACTGAGAACTCCCCGTGAAATCCGGTTGGCAGGCTGTGTGATCGCCTCAGGAGACCCATGGGACAGTTTGAGGTCTGTTGAACCTGTTCACAGCATCCTTCCATCTGCTCTCACAGCCCGGCTGCTGCCGCAGATCACAGCGTTAATATTTCTCCCTTCGTAACACAGTCTTCTCTGCGCCACCCTTTTGGAACTTGGTTACAAATAAGTTGCAGTGCATGGGCTGAAAGGAGAGAGGAAAACAGAAATTCCACCTGACTTAAAATCGTTGTCTCTGTCAGGGCGCCCTAAGCCTTCTCTACTTTTCAGTCAGAGCCCTTTACTTTGCTTGTCTCAAGGCTGTGCTCATGCTGTGACCTTACCAGTAGGCTCTTCCTTCCCATGTTCAACAGGCCTCTCCCAATCCTGCCTTCTCAGGTGGCACCCTCACCAAGAACACTGGCAAGGAGGTGATCCTCACCTGAGATCAAATTCCAGTTCTGGTGCATACGACCTGTATCACTTTGGAGGAGTGATGCCACGCTCCTGGGCTCTATTTTTCTCATTTATAAGCTGGGAAGAGCAGAATGTTGTTTGGGGCGGGGGATGGGGGGTTATACATAACATATATGCATAGAAAGTGGCCAGTGCACTCCCTTTAAAAAAAAGAGACCCACTTATTTATTTATTTTTAGGGCATTTAAAAAAATATATTTTATTGATTTTTACAGAGTGGAAGGGAGAGGGATAGAGAATTAGAAACATCGATGAGAGAGAAACATGCCCGACACCAAGGTACATGCCCTTGACCAGAATCAAACTTGGGACCCTTGAGTCCACAGGCCGGTACTCTATCCACTGAGCCAAACTGATTAGGGCGAGACCCACTTAAAGACTTCACCTTTTCTTTTCTCAAACTTCTCAGCCAGAATTTGCCATCTTGTACGGTCAGAGGAAAAGGGGGCCAGCACATTCTAGTTTGCTCACTCCCTGGCAGAACAAACAGCTGAGCATCTCTGAGCTGGGGACTGTATCTGCAGGGGGGCGTGGTGTGAAGACTGGGACACACCAGAAACACCAACCCCTGTTGGCAAATACATGATTAATGCTCCTTAAAGGGACTGACGGCTCCAAGGGATTCTGTGATTTCTTGCAGGAGCCGAAAGATATGAGCTTTGGAGATAGAGGCCCATCTGTGTGACCTTGAGTAGCTAACTCTCCAAGCCTATTTCTCTGTTGCAGAATGGAGCTGTTGGTACCTTCTCACAGGGTGTTTGTTCCAACTGAAGGAGGATGATCAGATCATCAGTGGGGAGAAGTGACATCCCCAGAGGTTGTACAGTGTGCAGGCTGGGAATCTGGAGATGTGCTCAGGGATGGGGACATTCCTGAAGGAGCAGAAGATCAGCCCCTCAGCTGGTTTAGGGACTTAGGAGCCAGCACCTCTGGGTGCAGCTTCTAGCTCTGATGCTTACTAGCTGCATGGCTTTAGAAACTTTTTTAAATTCAGTTTTTTCATTAATAAAATTGGCATATTAACTCATATCTCTTAGTACTGTCGACATTTTATGAAATAATGACTGTAGAGGTTGTTAAAAATGCTAATCTCCCTTCCCCCCGAATCTCCAGCTTCATTGGTAAAGTAGCAGTGATAATACCCATTTCCACAGGTTACAGCAGGAAAACACCGTTCCCCTTGTTCACTATGCCTAACTCAGCCATTATGTTTGGCCATAAACCTTGCTGAATCACAACTGCAAAAGGAGGGAAGTGGACCACAGTGACCGGACCTCATCAGAGAGTCACTGTGGGAACAAACAGTGGGGGGATGTCTCCCATTTCCCCTTTGTCAAGGTAATTCCTATGTGTCATTTGCGTATGCTTAATTTTTGCATTGGGACAGGGCCCAGAAAGTCCCTCTCCTCTCCCCTCCTCTCCCCTCCCCTCCCATCCCCTCTCCCCTCCTCTCCTCTCCTCCTGTCTCTTCTCCCCTCCTCTCCTCTCCTCCCCTCTCCTCTCCTCCCCTCTCCTCTCCTCTTCTCTCTTCTCCTCTCCTCT
>PVJN01040767.1:0-19095 GCA_004026805.1 Lasiurus borealis
GTTTTGGAAGCCTTCCTATAGGAAGTGGCTTCAGGTCAGCTTCAAGAAATATATTAGCTTCAAGGGTTGGGAGACATGAAATGACATTAGTCATTTTTTACCCCCAATTCTTCCTCCTCTTTGGCCCCCATCCGTGCCTCTTTAGAGTGGAGCATGAATATTATGCACATTTTTCATGCACTTTGAAGAAAACCTGGCAGTGTGGCAGTGTTTCAGCAAATCTCTTACATATTTAAAGGGCATCCTGTTGATCTGAGGGGGAGGCAGCTGTGCCTTTTTTTATTCTCTCTCAGTAGCCCCCAGCACAAGCTGACAGGAGCACTTTGTTTCTGACCACACATGGTAACAGAGGTGCTATCCCTTCTTCAACACCCCCTGCAAAATGCTGTGTTATGCACCTAGCACTAGGATAGCTACCAAACTCCCCGTGGTTCTGGGGTGAAGAACAGGCTAAGCCAACAATCCACCCTTCCATTTGGTCATTCATTCGTTGGTATTTGAGCACATACTGTAGACCAGGTACTATATTCCTTCAGGACTTGACTCAGATGTCGCCTCCCCTAGGCAGCCTTCTTTGATAACCACCCCATTTCTGCTTGGTTCAAAGGCCCGCCCCCACCCTCTGTACCCAAAGAAATCCATGTTTATTACATATCTTGCCCTCATCTGTTTCCTTAAATGATAGTGGGCTCCTTGCTCTTTTTCACTAGCAAACAGTAGGAGCTCAATAGGTGTTTGTGTGACCCATAGGACTGAACTGCTTCCTGAGTTGGCTTTTCCCAGGCTGATGCCTTCTGCTGCCCAGATGTGAAAGTTGGAAGGCAGATGTGGGGAGAGGCTTTGGGCTCTGAGGTCCTGTGATAGATACCTTTCTGTGTGAAGTGGCAGCAGGGGTCTAACCAGCTCCCCGGCTTGTTTCTTCTCCCTCTGGAGGATGTGCCCTTACCCTGTCCAGTAAGACTAGAGGTTTGGGCTTTTTGAAATTCTGCCTTGTTTGAGCAATCAGCACCTGAGCAGACAATTATGCAAACTACCCAGTAATCTTCCCAGAACAGCAAGCTTGCTGGGGAGGAGAAATGCAAACAGTAAACAGCCATTTGGCTGCCTCTTCTAGGAGGACAAGGACAATGCAGGCACCTCATTTGTAGAGTCCCCATTAGTATGCAGCTCAGCTAGCCAGGTGTGTTGGAATCCCATTGTTTCTGGGGACACAAGCCTGGATATACTCCCTCCTCAATTCAGGCCTCCCATGCTAGCTGATTGCTGCATCTGCCCAACAGGGACGCTGCCCTCTGCCCCCTGCCATCTCTTCCAGGTCCTGCAAAATGCATAGGCATTGTCCTCTTCCCTACATAGCAGCATGACAGTGACCCTCTCAGCAGTGACATCACCCTTTGCCAATGGCTAAGCACTCCCCTCTCCCATAGGATCCATAGTCTGGAGGACTCTCTAAAGATTCTGTTTCCAACTGTCATCAAAGTTGATCAAATTTGGGCTCGTCCATTCCCACTTTTCATACTGTCGTTTCTTCCTTTCCCATCCCCTGTCGTCTCTCCTCCTGGGGTTAGAACCCTACCCTGGGCTTCAATCACTTCACACATCTGATTACTGACGGAGCAGGTCCCCTCAGCCTTGTTTATCTCCTTACGGGGTCCAGCAAATGGTACTTACTGGGCAGCTATTCTGGCCCTGGTGATAGGGAAGAGATTAGACAGTGTGGATTTGACACACACATTGTAGGATGGGGCAGGCATTGAATTTGTGATCCATAGATGCTGTGTGTGCATTAGGAGAAGGGTCTGCTGTTGGGAGGCCCTAACAAATGGGAGTCAGCCCTCTCTGAGGCCAGTGAATGCCTCCTTAAAGGTGTGAGTTTGAAGGATTCTGAGGAGGGAGCCAGTGAAGTAGTTCCACGGAGGAGGCCCATGTGAAGAGAAGTCTGAGGCACGAGACAATGTCACATTCCACAAACGGAAGGTCCAATGCAGCCAGAATAGAAGCATTGGGAGGAAGGAAAGGGCCTGGTCCTCAGAGCCTCTGAAACTGTGGTTGAGGAGGTTTTATCCTGAGAACAACAGGAAGCTGTTGAAGGGCTTTGGCAGAGGTCGTGTCTCTTCATCCGCCAAAAGACCACTGTCAACCCCCAGCCACGTCTATAGGTATGTAACTCCTTCTCCCCACTGTGCACACTGGTCCAGACGCTTTCAGTCTAGACATGAACACCCACTCAAAGTGGTTTGAGAAAAAAGGAAATGGAATGAAGCATTCAGGCAGGGCTGGATCTAGAGGCTTAGATGTCCTCTCCATCTCTTGTCTCTGGTTTCCTTGGCCTTGGTTCCATTCTCGCACTTTCCTCAGGAAATGGCAGGGATGGCTGCCAGCACCTGCAGGCGAATACTTCACGGCCTTACTTTCCCAGGAGAGTGATCCTTCCTCAGTAATTTTTCAGAGAGCCCTGGGATTGGCTCTGAATGTATCTGCTTATGTCAGATGCTCAGTCCTGCTCCTGTGAGTGGAGCCAGAGGGGTGAAATATGCGGATGGACCAGAATGCCTTACATAGTCGCCCCTGGATGTGAGCAGTGCCGTCAGCCTAGGCAGAACCCACGGGTCAAGGGTATAAGAGTGGTGGGTCCTCAAAGAAAACATTGGGTGCTGTCCGTAGAGGAATGGATGCTGATACACAAGAGCAGCAGGACTCTGGCACAGTGAAATGGCTTCTCATAAATCCTCAACTCAGACTTTCCACTCCAGCCAGGCTAGGGTCCCCATCCCATGGACCGCTGAGGACCTCTTGCTTCCCTCTTTCTCTAAGCCATTGTGTTTAAGGTTGCCTAGCCAGGCATGCACGTGGATCAGAGAAGGAAGTGTTGGATCAAATTCAGAGTGTTAGGAGTGTAGGGACAGGTGGATGTGTGAATAGGGACCTGGTGGAGATGATGTTGATGGTTCCTGGGTTCCCAGATCATTCCAGAGCCTTGGGTGTTAGCTTCAGGTGTTTCTCTAACCTTTCCAGATGCTCATTCTTTCTCTCTGGGGTTAGCAGGGACAACAAATCCTCATTATTTTGACTGTTAGACGCAGGGAAGCAGTCAGGACAGCAGTCGCCAAGCCTGTGGCCAAGTGGCCCCGGGCACAGTGACTCCTGCCTCTGGGAGCCTCTCCCCTTGCAGAGGCAGGCAGCCATCCTAAGGCAGTCCACTCGCAGGAACTAGGTGAGGTAGGCCACCAGGACCAAGATGACTAGCTCTCCAGGCTGGAGGAGGTGAAGATATGCAGAGATGGGAACACTTGGGAATCTTGGATGCTTCTGACCAGTGGAAGGGCTAAGAGTTGTGTCATATTTCCAGCCTACCCCTGTGACCGCCCTCCTGGAACCATTTCTGAGACTGAAACTTTTCTTCAAGAGCTATTCCCTGAAACTCTCTCTCTTCCTGGTTTCCCTATTTGGATCACTGCCCAAGCTTCCCCTCAACATTAAGGACTCCTGTATTCAACTATTCTTCCTTTCACCCCTCCTCCTTTTCATTCAATAGCTGTTAATTGAGGCCCTACTATGTGCTTGACACTCTACCTATGCTTAGTTTCTACCTCTTTTCATGGGCCCATTACTCCTCACAGCCTGAAGGCAGGCCCTCAACAATAGTCTATGGGTCACTGGCCTCTCAGGAGATAGGGATCACACCTAACTTTTGAAGGGAAGAATTAAAAGACATTTTAGTTGGATATAAATTTGTGAGTCAGGTAACTAGGTAGCTACTACAAGAAGCAATCACCAGTCCTTGGGCCTGAGGGGAAAAAGGGAAAGGATTACAGTTATTCAAATGTAAAAACTTAGTCGGGGTGGGGGGAGCCCTGAAGTGGAGGAACTGCAACCACTGAGAAAGGGGGTGCCCACAAGCTGATGCTGTTATCTTGGGGTGGCGATTCTGCAAGTCTTGGAAGAATCACACACTGGGTTCAGTTGCTGCTCTGGGAAAGAACCACCTCGGCCAGGATGCAGAGGCGCTGTTGGGTGATGCTCGCAGGGACAGAAGGAAGCAGGAAGCCTCCAGAAAACAGCGGGCAAAAATCAAATCCCTTCACCTCCTCTAGCAACTCCTGTTGGCATAACCTCAACTGGACCCAGCTGGCAAAGCAGAGAGGATCTGTAGTCCCAGCAAGAAAAAGTAGCAGAGTGAAGGGTGGACTTGAAACTGAGAGACAATAACTTGATAACTGGCACATGGGGGACCCATGGACCATGCTTCCGACAGGGCCTAGAGCAGGGCTGGCTAGAAGGTGATGTTGGAAAGACACCGGATTTGGAGTCTGGGGACCCAGATCTACCACTTAATTTCAGTCTGATTTATTGGTCAAGACACCAATATCTCTAAGCCTCCATTACCTCATCTGTAAAATGGGAGAATAACCCATCCTCCCTACCTTTGCTGGGAGGAAGGAAATCGGTGTAATGCTGTGTGTGGAAGAACTTTTTGCACTGCGAGCTGATTTTCAAGGTGCAAAGCCGCGAGGTCCTGCTCAGTAAACACTTCACAGCAGCAGAAGGGTTTAGTCTGTTTAGGGCTTTGAATATCTTCTTAAAGTACATTTCCCCCGGGAACCTTCAAAGTTCTTCTTTTAAGCAAAAATGGCACAAACAAGGCCTCATGTCAGGGAAACTTCCCTGACAACGAGAGCATGATATGAAAGAAGGCAGACCGTCGCTTCTGCGAGGTGCAGTTCTGTTGTCTGAAATAGACTCAGACAAAACACTTGCAGCTCGTGGCAGAGCTGTGGGCGGGACGTCGGAGGGAATCTGGCTGCCCTTGTCCTTGGGGACGAGCATCCAGAGCTGGTAAAGCTGTTCCCCACGTCTAATTTGGAGGCACATTTACAGCTCCACTGGCACTGGGTGGGCGTTCGAGATGGTACCTCTGCTCATCTTAGTGATGTTGTGCTCTAACAGAGACGTTTCTGCTCCCCAGAGTTCTGCTCACTGCTCTGAGATAAGCCTCCCAGGACGCCGCGGGGGAGATTGCAAGCTGGCTCCCAGCTTTAGGCACAGAGGCTGTCCTGGAGCAGTGGGCACAAATGAGCAGGGCCCCACAGGTGCAGCTTGTCTGGTCCTGCACATGCAGTGTGGAGAGACTGGGGCATGGGTCCCAGGTGCCTGTGGACTTCCGGTGTGTACCGTGGGCCCAAGCCTTTCCCGCCCTCGCTCCAATCTCAAGGCCAGGGGACGGCCAGCACCACCTTCCATGGTCCATGGCTGCGTCCCACTTCTACGGAGGCAGGTTGGCAATGGGGACAGAAGATCAGGGGTTTAAACCTACCTCAGCTCTTTCCTGGCCAGGTGATTTTTGGACAATTCATTGAAACCTCTGAATGCAAGAGGAATTATATGTGGACAAGCTTAGTTCAATGCCTCCCAAATGTGCCCATCAAAGGTTTCCTTCTAATTCACCCTCATGATCCTGCCGGAATACTCTCAGCAAAGCACACCACTCCTACATCCATCCCATTCCATGTAGGCTATGTGTGTTCTGCAGTCCCCCACTGCCCAGCAAATAAAATTGACACCCTTATGCTTGGCATTCAGGGCCTTCCATAATCTGTGGCTTCCATTTTTGTTCCTTCCTCCTAACCTGTTCATTAACCCCATCCAACTTGAGTTACACTGCAGCCCCCAGAAGGGATGACCATTTTCTCGTTTAGACCACCACTCACAATGCTCCCTCTGTCTTGAAGACTGGGCTCCCCTCTTCACCCCATTCCAAGGCTGGCACATCACAACCTCCTTTCTGAGACTTTTCTCGGTCTCATCAGCCTGATGTTGTTTCTTTGTTGTTTCTTTCATCTCTGAGTTTCCTGGCGATTCTAGATTTTTTTTTTTAACAGGATACACACACACACACACACACACTGAGTGGCTAGATTATTATGATCTCTGAATGCATAATAATCTGGCCACTCAGTGTATGCTCTATATAATAAAAGGCTAATATGCAAATTGTCCCCTTGACCAAGAGTTTGACCAGCAGGCAGGACAGCCAACTGCCCACATTCCCTCCCCCTGGCCAGGCTGGCCGGACCCCACCCATGCACAAATTCATGCACTGGGCCTCTAATGGCGTGCGCGCACGTGCACACACACACACACACACACACACACACACACTGAGTGGCCATATTATTATGCATTCAGAGATCATAATAATCTGGCCACTTAGTGTGTGTGTATATATATCAGGATTGCTATTTATTTTACTACAGATGGGGGAGCATGAGTAGCCTTGTAAACACAGTAGATTGGGTTTAAATCCTGTGCCTATCACTGGCAAATCTTAGACAAATTGGATTGAACTCCCTCAATACTTTATGGGGCTGCGGAAAGGATTATAGATGATGTGTATGAAGTAATGATCCCAGCGTCTAATAAAGGTAGTAGTCTTAATTATTATTATTACATTGTATTAGGTCTATAGTAAACACTCAATGACAATCGATGGGATGAAGTACCAAACATAGGGTCCAGAGGCAATGATACTGGAACTAAATGTTGTAAATTGGCATTTTTAAAAATTGATATTTTAAAGAATTGTTTTAAATTATAAAGCAACATTTGCTCATTGTAGAAAATGTATAATGTGTGTACATAAAAAGATGAAACAAGTCACCTGTAACCTCACAACTCAGTGTTAATGACTGTTCTTAGCATGTTCTATTTTCTTCCAATTTTGCATGCATTTTATATAAGTGATCTCAGACAAATATATAAATTTGTTTCCAATATGTGTATGTGTCATGATCATACAAATATATAAATTTGTTTCCAATATGTGTATGTCATAGATATAGCATAGCTCTACTGTTTAAATTATTATTGTATAAGTAATATATAATAGTCATTTAAAATACAGAAAATATTGAAGCATTTAATTAAATACCTAATCTGCTATCAATATTTGGCCATATTTTTTCCCCAGCCTTTAATATTTTTATATTTGGTTATTTCAGACATCAATATTAGATTAAGAGCTTTTTCCTCTGCCATGAAACAAGTTTCTGACATCATTTTTGACAGCTACATAATATTCTACCTTGAAGATGTCACACAATTTATTTAATTCTATCCTTGTTCCTACATAATTGGAATGTTTTTATTTATTTTATTTTATTTTATTTAAATTAAACCTTTATTATTCAGTTATTACATTTGTTTCTCTTTTTTTCCCTCCATAGCCCCCCTCCACCCATCTCCCATTCTTGCCTCTACCCTTCCCTCCCTCCCATTGACTTCATCCATAGGTGTATGATTTTTGTCCAGTCTCTCCCTGTACACCCCTCACTCCTTTCCCCCTGAGAATTATCAGTCCACTCCCTTTCTGTGCTCCTGATTCTATTATATTCACCAGTTTATTCTGTTGATCAAATTTTTAATTCACTTAAGTTTTAGATTCACTTGTTGATAGATATGTATTTGTTGTTCATAATTTTTTATCTTTTACCTTTTTCTTCTTCCTCTTCTTAAAGAGTACCTTTCAGCATTTCATATAATACTGGTTTGGAGTTGATGAACTCCTTTAACTTTTTCTTACCTGTGAAGCTGTTTATCTGCCCTTCAATTCTGAATGATTGCTGGATAGAGTATTCTTGGTTTTAGGTTCTTGCTATTCATCACGTTGAATAATTCTTGCCACTCCCATCTGGCCTGCATCGTTTCTGTTGAGAAATCAGCTGACAGTCATATGGGTGCTCCCTTGTAGGTAATGAACTGTTTTTCTCTTGCTGCTTTTAATATTCTCTCTTTGTCTTTTGCTCTTGGTATTTTAATTATGATGTGTCTTAGTGTAGTCCTCTTTGGATTCCTTTTAAATGGGGTTCTGTGTGCTTCCTGGACTTGTAAGACTATTTCTTTTACCAGATGTGGGAAGTTTTCAGTCATTATTTCTTTAAATAGGTTTTCAGTATCTTGCTCTCTCTCTTCCTCTGGCACCCCCACAATTCTGATGTTGGTAAGCTTGAAGCTGCCCCAGAGGCTTCTTCCATTATTTTCACATTTTTGGATTCTTTTCTCTTCTTGCTTTTCCAGTTGAGTGTTCTCTGATTTTTTTTTATATTTCAAATTTTTGACTTGATTCTTGTCTTCCTCTAGTTTGCTGTTAGGTCTCTGTATAATATTTTTTATTTCAGTCAGTGTATGTTTAATTTATAGTTGGTCCTTTTCCATCTCTAGTTGGTTCTTTTTCTTCTCCAGTTGGTTCTTTTTCATCTCCTCTTGGGTCTCGCTAACTTTATCCAACTTTTCTAGGATATTCTTGAAAAACCTTATAAATGTGGTTTTGAACTCTATATCCAGTCATTTGTTTTCCTCCATTTCTTTTGTTTGTGATCCCCTCCCTTGTCTTGGCATTTTCACTATGCCAGGAGAACTGTGTTGGATTCAGCCTTATGATACCAGACTTGCAAAACTGCAGAAGTCTCTCTGTTGAGCTTGGCATGGGTGGAGTCTCAGGGCTTAAGGGACCGCCTTGCCTTCCAGTCAGTCCCGCCCTCCACAGCCTCTGAGTCTCACGTGACTGGGTAATCGCTGAAGCGGTCCCTGTGTGTGCGCATGCACGGTCTCTCTCGCAGTGCCTCTGGACTGCTGCCTTTCCGTCTCCCCTGCACTCCAGGATCATATAAGTATGGGTCCCCAGGGTTTCACCTGAAACTGGGATTTAGTTGACTAAGAAATAACGCAGTTGGGTGGATCTGTCTCCTGCCCACTCTTGAAAGCCAGGGGCACAATCAGCAGTTGGTCCTCTGCACGCAGTGCCGTGTGCGCCATCAGACTTCTGATCTTTTGTGACTCCCCTAAATTTCTGTGCACTTCTCCCATTTCACAGTCCAAACTCCCCCCTTATGAGTTTTGGCTGGATCTGGGGTTTAGTGTCTTAGGATAAGGGGTTCAATGCTGTTGAGAGTCTTCCTCTCCCTCCCGCCAGAGAAAGCCAGCCAGGTTCTCCGGCACCTGCTCTCTCCACGCTCATGTCTCCATACCTCAGCTTTTTGCAGCTCCTCTGGGTCTCTGTGAGCCCCTCTCTTTCCTTCTAGTTGTAGAATTTCCACTCAGCCAGCTTTCTTGTGGTTCTGGATAATGTCCGTTTTGTCTTTTAGTTGTAGTTTTGAAATTGTTGTGCGAGGCAGCAGTGTAGCTATTTACCTATGCCGCCATCTTGAATTCCTCTCCTACATAATTGGAATGTTTTTATATTTTTCCCATTATGAATGCATTTTTCTCCGAACTTTGGATTGTTTCCTTAGGAAGGGGAGTGTGATTTTATCTGTAATAAAAATGACACAAATTATAATGGCTTATAAGGGAGGAAGTATATTATCTCCAGTGACCCAGGGTATGCTGTGTGGCCGTTCCTAGACTAGTTAGTTCTGTGCTGCCATGATCTCATCAAGCACCCAGGTATCTTCCTTCATATCCATTTTCTGTCTCCTTCAGGGCATCCTATGAATAGGAAGCATGACAAGTGATTTATATACAGGGTGTTCAAAAAATGTATACATCCTTTAACAGCTGATAGCTCAATTGATATTTCTTTCTTTTCAGATTTAACCCATTGGAATTAATAATTATTCAAAGTGTGTATACTATTTTGGAAGACACCTTGCATATTATCTCCTTTCATATTATCTCCTTTCTTCTTCACTGCAACCTTAAAAGGTGGATCCTCTTATTATTCCCGTTGTGCAGATGAGGAAGCTGAAGCACAGTGAGGGACTTTGCCTGAAAGCACACGGCAGAAGTGGAACTGCTCTGGCTCCAGGCATCACATCTGCATGCCCAGGGTCACCAAACAAGTCAGCTCCTCCCGTCTCTTCTCCACCTTAATCACTTTCAAGCCTATAGAAAATTTGAGCAACTGGTACAAGTGGGCACCTGTATTCCCTTCACCTGGATTTTCACATTATTAACCACTCGCCACATTACTTCCTTTGTCTCTCACTCTGTCTCTATTCCACATGAAAGCATTTTGAAAACATTATGATTCTTGTGTCTCTCTTTCTCACACTTTTAAAATGGAAAAAATTATAAAAATGATAAAAAAGTGTACTTCTCCTCTGTGTAATGCTTGATGAAATTCCACAAATTGAGCACACGTAACATATTGAGGGTGATACTGAAGAAAATAGAAGTTCTTTGGGTAATAAAGGTATGGTATGAGCACACACAGGT
Organism: Lasiurus borealis; assembly: GCA_004026805.1. NCBI lineage: Eukaryota > Metazoa > Chordata > Mammalia > Chiroptera > Vespertilionidae > Lasiurus > Lasiurus borealis. Next base: position 10,213 of record PVJN01040767.1, read on the forward strand.
CTGCCACATCCTCTTATGGTCCTGCTTTCTTCTTTAGGCTTGAGAAAGAGACTTGTCTCAAAGTACAAAGAAGATGGGGCCTCAGTACTATCTAGTTTCCAGTTCAGCACACACTTCATAGTCAGAGATTGAATCTCAGCTCTGCCTCTAACTTGCTGTGTGATCTTAAGCAAGATGCTTGTCCTCACGGAGCCTCAGTTTCCTCATCTGTACAATGGGAGTAATAATAGGACCTACCTTTCAGGATTTCTGTGATGATGAAAGAAATCACATTTAAATCACTTATCATAGTACCTAACCTAATTCATTACAACATTCACTCAAGAAATGGTACTTTTTAACTGATATTATTATTATTACTAGAGACCTGGTGCACAAAATTTGTGCCCAGGGTTGGGGGGGGGGGCAGTAGGGGAGGTTCCTTCAGCCCAGCCTGCTCCCTCTCCAATATGAGACCTCTTGAGGGATGTCTGACTGCCCGTTTAGGCCTGATCTGATTGGGCCTAAACAGGCAGTAGGACTTCCCTCTCACAATCCAGGACTGTTGACTCCCAACTGCTCACCTGCCTGCCTTTCTGATTGCCCCTAACCGCTTCTGCCTGCTGGTGTGATCACCCCAAACCATTCCCTTGTCAGTTTGATTGATGCCTAACTACTCCCCTTTCAGCCTGTTTGCCCCTAACTGCCCTTCCCTGCAGGCCCCATCACCCCCAGCTTCCCTCTTCTGCTGTCCTGGTCATCCCTAACTGCCCTCCCGTGCAGGCTTGATCACCCCCAACTGCCCTCCCTTGCAGGCCTGGTCCCTCCCAACTGCCCTCCCCTGCTGACCTGATCACCCACAACTGCCTTCCCTTGTAGCCTTAGTCCCTGCCAACTGCCCTCCCCTGCTGGCCATCTTGTATTGGCCATCTTGTGTCCATATAGGGTCATGATCTTTTGACCACATGGGGGCAGTTACCTTATGTGTTGGAGTGATGGTCAGTTTGCATATCACTCTTTTATTAGATAGGCTAGAGGCTTGGTACATGGGTGGGGCCAGCTGGTTTGCCCTGAAGAGTGTCCTGGATCAGGTGGGTGTTCCCTTGAGGAATGGGGCAGCCTGGGCGAGAGGCCTGTGGTGGTTTTCAGGCTGGCCATTTCCACCCCCCACCCCCATGGTGCTTGCCTCTCCCTCTCTGGGCTCTTTAGTGAAAGCACTGGGGGCAGATTATGGTCCAGGCGATGTCTGAGGACCCCACTGGCTTCCCCAGGCTGGGATTTCAGGTCCCACTCATTGCTGCCCTGGCTCTGCACCCCCCACTTCTCTTCAGTATGCAGGAAAGGGATTTGCTGTTTGGTTTTCATAACTTACTTCACTATTACTTTATTACTTTTCAAATGACAAGCAACAGAATAGACTTTGTCTTGCTGCTGGCGTGGAGAACGTGGTCTGCATTCATTATAGAGTCTGATTTCATTTGGTTGCACTCCTTTTGTGTGTACGGGTAGGAGGATGGGTCCTTCCTGCATGGCACTTGCATCTGGAGGAATGAGCCGAGTTTCCCAGCAGCGGGGAGGCTCTGCCTGTGATGGACTTGAGGGAAAACGCATTTCCCTGGAAGATATGCAGCAAGAGTGCCTGGTTAAGGAAGAAGGTCTCCCTAACCTGCCATCTGGGGAAGCTGCTTCTGTCTGGGCCTCAGTCTCCTAGAATCCTCACTCCTGGTGACATGGGCCCAACTCTTCTCTGAGACCCAGGCTGCTTGCAGGAGGCAGAGTCAGGCCTAGCTTGAGTCGAGATTCAGCCATTGACCATGGACCTCGGCTTGAGGTTGAGCAAACCAGGGGCCAGACGCTGATGCTCTTTGACTTGGAGGCATATGTCTAGCCTCTCTGAGCCTCCATTTCTTCCTAGGAAATGTGGACAGCAGTTCTTGTCTTGGAGGTTAAGAAAACAGTAGCCAGTCCTCAGGAAGCCTTCCCTAAGTGCCAGCCCTGTGCTGAGTACGTTCTATGACTGTCTCTTCCAATTCATACAATAACTATAGCATTGGTACAAACCCCTCCTTTATAGATGAGAGAACTGAGGCTTGCATCTGCCAGGGTCAGATGAGGCTGGAGAGCAGGCCTGAGGGACCCAGAGGGAGAGTTGATTGAGTGTTTTGTGAAAATTGACCTGATGTGTATTTTTAAATAACCTCATTAATCCTTTGGTTCCTTAGAATAGAAAATGAAGCCATAGGCACCCGAGGCAGCATTGGAAGGATGTATATAGTATCTTTAATGTTTTTGAAAAGGAAATTTAGAAATCTATAAAAAGCCATTCATTGCAGAATGGTTTATCGAGCATCTCCTGGGTCCACTATAGTGCTGGGCTCTGAGGACATGAGATGGACAAGCTGGGGGGAGGGCCCTGGATAAGCTCCCGGGCTTTGGCCAAGTATACAGCCGCAGTGCATGGTGACATCTGTGCTGACCCGAGTCCACAGTGGAGCAACCAACTCACTGGGGCTGGGAAGGGGACCAAGGAGATTTTCCCAGAAGAGGTGGCAGGAGAAGGTTTGTGTCATTACTAGAGGCCTGGTGCACAAAATTTGTGCACTCGGTGAAGGAGGGGTCCCTCAGTCCAGCCTGAACCCTTTGCAGTCTGGAAGCCCATGGGGAGTGGGCCTAAGCCATCAGTTGGACATCCTTAGCACTGCTGTGGAGGCAGAAGAGGTTCCTGCCACTGCTGCTGCGTTTGCCAGCTGTGAGCCCGGCTTCTGGCTGAGCAGTGCTCTCCCTGTGGGAGTCCACTGGCCACCAGGGAGTAGCTTCTGCATTGAGCGTCTGCCCCCTGGTGGTCAGTGTGCATCATAGTGACCAGTTGTTTTGCCATTCAGTCGATTTGCATATTAGCCTTTTATTATATAGGATAGCATAGCCCCAGCCACTGCATCCCCATGGGGGACTCCTATTATGCTGAAGACTCACCCACTAATTAGGGGTGTCAAACTGGGGCCTGTGGGCCAAATCTGGCCCACTCCTGTTTTTGCATGGCCCACTAGCTAAGAATGGCTTTCACTTTTGTAAATTATTTAAAAAATAAAAAGGAGATTACTATTTTTGTGTGCCCTGTGAAATATTAGGAAATTCAAATGTAAGTGTCCTTTAATAAAGACAAATTGGAGCATTGCCACCCTCACTTGTTTACATAGAGTCTGTGGCTGCATTCATGCTACAGTGGCAGGCTGAGCTGTGACAGAGACCTTTTAGCCCCCACACCTAAAATAGTTACTGTTGGGCCATTTGCATACAGAGTTTGCTGATCTCTGCTGTATGTCATCACTTTTTCATCATAATCTTTTACTTTTACACACACATCATATATAAACACACACACTATATGTACATATGTATATACACTGTATATATATTTACACAATCTCCCCTGCATTGATATGCTTAATCCCCCCAATCACCATGTGAACCAGGCCTTGACAGTCTCTGTATCAGATGCCCAAACTGGGGATCCGGAGGATAAAGCACTTGCTCCAGGTGCCTCGCTAGTAAACAGGAGAGCCAGGAGAGGCCCTGGTCTTCCCGGTCCTCTAAACCAGACCGGCCCCCATGCTGTGTCTGTGCAGCACAGACGGCGTGTTTGAGGCACAGACACCACGCCGACAGAGGCCAGCTGGTGTTTGAGGCATGAGCCTGTGATCCTGGCAGGGGTGGGCATCACAGGATGGGAGCCTTCCATCTGGAGGATTAGGTGACCTTTAAGGTCCCTTTCAACTCTCTGAGCCTTGTTTCTGTGATTTCTGGCCAGTGTGTGTGTGTGTGGGGGGGGTGTCACCTGCTGTCTCCAAAGGCTTATCCACAAGGTGGGGCTCCCTGCAGTGGCTTGCTACCCAGGTTCTGCCTCCCTCTCTTTGCAGCTCTGTGGTTCTGAGAAGGAATGCTGGAGTGTTGATTGTTTCTCCAGATAATTCAGGAGAAAGACCTGGAGACAGTAGAGGTCGAGGTCAGCTGAAGGGGTACCAGCCACCTCTGCCCTTCCCCACCTGTAGGAGTGTTCTCTGTGCCCCACCAGAGCCCAGCCTTTGTGCCTACCCAGCATGGTGCGGTGGAAGGGCATGGGGTTTGGAGCCAGAGGGGCCTAGATGCAAATTCTGATTCTGTCTTACAGACCTCAGGACTGAGATGCAAGGTCTCAACTCTTTCTGCCTCCATGTCATAGCCTGAAGAAATGGAAACATTAATAGTAGTTACCGCTTAGGGTCAGGAGGGGAAATGAGACAAATCGCATAAAGTACCTAGCACATGACACGGTCCAATAAATGTTAGTTATAACCTTATGTCACATTTAAAGCAAGGGGAAACTGAATGTATTAAAGAATGGTAACCTACATAGCATAGGACTTATCTGTAATACTGTCAACAATAAAAAAATAAAAAATAAAAACAAAATACACATCCAAACAAAGACACATATTAGCTCCCTGATGGCCCCCTTTCACTAGAAAATATAATCTTATAGAGCAGCTTAACGCCCTCCAAATATTTAAAAAATCCATCCCTTTGAAGGATGAATGGAAAATTCATGGATCTTCATCTTCAATGAGACTTCTAAATCAGTGGTTATCAATCTTTCTAATGCTGCAACCCTTTAATACAGTTCCTCATGTTGTGTTGACCCCCAACCATAAAATTATTTTTGTTGCTACTTCATAACTGTATTTTTGCTATTGTTAATGAATTGTAATGTAAATATCTGTGTTTTCTGATGGTCTTAGGCTCTACAGCAGCTGTTCTCTACTGATTTCTAGTGTATTTTGCTTTCATTTGACTCTTAGTTTAGACTTCCTGGATAGGAGAGCCTCCTCCATCTCTTCCCCACGTACTCTCTCTCCAGGAAGACTGAATTCATACCACATGGGTGACCTGAAAACCTCCAGCCAAAAATTGCATGTAGAGAAATCCTGGATTGTCAGAAGTGAACACAAATCCTACCTAGTACCCACATTGGTTCTAGGATGCTAACAAAATTCTAAGAAAACGAGCACCTCACAGTTAAAAGTAACTAAATGATGGGGCAATAAGACCCCCTTAGAGTGAATTCAAGGAAACAATGGCAAGGACTTCATTTGCTGAACCTCAGTTTCCTCACCAGTAAAACGGGGTAATAATACCTGCTTCGACCAGGAAGTGAGAGAGAGCGAGAGAGCAATGTGTTTTAGCTCAGGGCTCAGTGAGAGGGAATGGCTGTGATTATTTTTTCCATTTATTTTTCTAATCTTATCCTTCAGTGAATGTTCCCTCCCCTCCCCCACATCATCACTCATGCACATACCAAGGAAAGTCACTATAAATAGGAAAATCACAGGACTTGGTTCAGGAGGTTTGGATTAGCATTGGAGCCCATCAATCGCTGGGGTCTGTAACCTCCTTTAGACGTCGAGGCCGTGGCATTTTCACATTCTCTTACTGCGCAAGGGTGTTTGAGGAGGAAGTGGCATGACCGATTAGAAGCATTTTACATACTACGAAGGGCTCAGCCGATGCTCTTGGTTTCTTTCACCTTCTCCCCGATGATGGTTCTGTTCTGAAACGTGGGGCGTGGAGTGTTCAGAGATGCCACTGGGGGATGTGGGAAGTGGGGAGTGGTGATTTCTGGCTGCATCCTGTGGTTTGTCCATTGCAATGCCAAGCTTCCTCCCTGAACCATTTTCGCCACCTTGGGGCACTGGTGGCAGACTGCTTCCTTTTATTTTGAGGACTCTGGCAATCAAGGACTGAAGGGAATAGTCAGGAATTCACCAGGTCGAGCATTGGGACACCTGTCATTTCCTCGTTGGGAGACCTGAGGTCATTCCCCTTTGTGGGCCTTAATTTTCCCACGTATAAAATGGGTGTGTGAGAATTAAATGGGCTTCTATTTGGAAGATAAAAAGGCCGGAATGTATAGCCCCTACGATCTCTCATGAGTTCATGTCTTGAGACGTTTGAGGAAAGAAATGCTTCTGGAATAGCGATGTCCTGTCATTACTGAGGACAGTGGGGTCTGGAAACAGCAAGAAAGAGGACCTCCGTGGTGCTTGGAGGTCAGCCTTTGACACGGGCCATGGTTTCCTGAACTGGGGTGGCAGCAGGCACCTACTGCTCTGCTGATGAAGCAGAGAGGAGAGTCTGCCTCCTGAATTGTCCAACCTGAGTTACATCTGAGCAACACACTTCATCTTCCTCAGCAAAACGTGCTCAGCAATAAAAAAGCTTGACCCCTGACATCAGGGCTCCAATCTGTCTCAGCACTTGTTTCCATAGTGATTGTCACTGAGAAGTGACTTGCCACTCACTCATCTGTGGTGTCCCGCCTCTCACACACAGGCATATCATCCGACGAGGAAAAGGACAGATCCTATAAAGCAGAAAAGGAACCAGGAGGCCAAATAGCTGGGTCCTTGCCCTGGCTCTTCCAGAGCCACTGTGTGACCTTGAACGAGAGGCTGCACTTCTCTGGGCCTATTTCCTCATTGTTAGGTGGCTTCCAAAGGCTCCGAGACACTGGGATTGAAGGCACGGCTCCGCTCAGGTTAGGATGCACTCACTGCCTTCCTCCTTCATGGTGAGAAGGACATAAACAGCATGGATGCTTCGGGACCTCACTTCTCAGCGTCCAGCGTCCAGCCCTCCCAAGAGCTCCCCTCTGCTGGGGCCCCACCCAGCGATGCTCTCCCAGCTCTGTGCACTTCCCTTCTCTGCTCAGGCTGCTCCTCCCACCTTTGGTATCTTTCTCGCTTTCTCCCCTCTCCCCCATGGTGACCTCCCATCCAGCTTTGAGATCCAGTTGGTATCTCATGCACCTTCTTCACCCCTCTCCTGTCACCCCAGTCCAAATGGAAATTACCTTTATTTGCTCCTGGGTCCACCTATACTATAGCCCTGGTAATGCCTTCTAGCAGTGTTGCCTCATGATTTCCTCAGCCACACACCCATTCCAAACCTGGGCAACCAAACAACCTTCCTCTGGCTCCAGTTGGTTCCTGCAAGGTGACAGCAGCGCTATCCTGGGCAAGCAGGTTGGTTTCTGGGCTTTTCTCCCACCACACCCTTTCTCCCCCTATCCCCCTCCCAGGGCGCAGCCATTGTAGAGCTTCTCCTTTCCGCCCAGGGCAGCGCTCAGAGGGGGCTTATCCTGCGTCTTATCCTGCGTCTGCACTTTGCCATCACTCCTTCCTCCATGCTGAGCCAACCTGATAGGAACACCCACTGCCCTGTGGGTTGGCATGACTCCTGGTCACCACTGCTGCCCCAGCTTCTGTGCCCACCATGCGAGGATGCTGGGCCAGAGACCTCCACCTCTACCCAGGACCACTACCCTGAGTGTAGCTGTGTCTCAAGTCCAGGGCTCTACTGACCCTTCTCTTGGGGCCCCATTTAGAATGAGCTTCCTGGGCTCCAGGTGCTGCTAAGGGTAGAGCAGGGTTCCCTTTTAGCGACTCTGCTCCAGGAGGGCAGCCTCCCTTTAACGCCTGCAGGCCTCCCTTCTGGGGTGGGCGGATCTGTTGCTTTTGTCCCAAGAGAGTCAGGGAGGAGAATGAACTGGAGAACCCCCTCTCTGCATTGGCCGTGACCACATCTTTCCAGCTTAGCCCTGAGCTCCCTGTAGGGACAGAGACTCTTCTGGCCCATGGAGGGGTGGGGGTCCCATCACAGCTGGATCATCTGGGCTCCTGCAATTAGCTTCCTGCGTCAGTTCTCACCCCACACCCACCGCTCTCCACACCCATCTCGGGAGATCTCCCCAGGCTGATCATCTGATGCTGCCTCTCCCCGGCTGGGAACGTAAAGGCTCTTGATGGGCACTTCGAAGGAAACTCAACACCTGGCCCTGGCCCACAGGCCCTGAGAGATCTGACCTGCCCTTCTCTCCAGCCCACTGTGGGCACCCACTCATTTGTTCTGGGCTTTGGCTACACAGGTTTCCTTGCTGTTCTCTGGCGAGAAGGTCTCTGGGCCCTGATGTGCCCTGCCCTACCCGCTGATGGCGTCCTCGTTTACATCTTAAGTCAGAGAGTTCCCTTTCCTCGACACCCCAGCCCAGATCCGGCTCCTGTTGCATTTCTTTAAAATATCCTAGAACTTGCCATCACAGTCCTGTCTTGGTTTGCAGTGATTTGAGTGGTTGTTATTGGAAGGGTGACTGTGTCCTCCACTGGTCTTAAGCTCTGTGAAGGTAGGAACTATGTTCTTGTCAACTGTGTTACCCCCAGTACAGTGCTTACCACAGTGTATTGTTGAGTTCAGTTTAAAGTTTATCAGAAGAAGGAATTGGGGTTGGAGGGAGTAGGAGGGAGGGAGGGTTAGGATGGGATTGTGTATTGCTCACTTCTGTACTCATAGCGCCCAGCACTGTGCTAGCAAAATATGGACATAAGCCGGCAGGAGAAGGCGGGGAGGGGGAAGGCAGGGGCTGGCGGACTCCAAGGTGACCAGTGCTTCAGAAAGATACCGGACAGAATTTATCTCTATAGGGACATTGTTGGACACCCCCAGCCACCGTGATCTTTGCTCTACCTTTGGGCTTTGGCTTGGGGGTCCCCAAATCCAGAAACTTAGGCTTGCTCAATGAGAAGCAGCAGTAGATGATAAGATATGTTTTAAGGTTGTTTCAAGGTGACCCCTCGGGAAGCTGTTTTCATAGCCATGTGTTGGCACAGCCTGGCGAACTGGCTTTTATAGGAAGTCAGAATGTGTTAGAAGTGCCCACAGAGATCCTGGAGTGGACCAGCCTGGATCACTCATTGATAGATACATCCTAGAGCCACCTTACTGCCCAGGAAGGGATGGGGGCAGAGTGGAAACCTTATGGTCCTCAGAGTCAAGCATGCTGTCCTATCTGCACCGTTTGCTGGCTGCATGGCC
>PVJN01040768.1:0-19095 GCA_004026805.1 Lasiurus borealis
CGCACTGAGTAATATAGTGCTGTACGTACATGTGCTGGCTTTGAAATTAGAGTTTGAGTCTAAATCCTGACTCTGCCACTTATTCTGTAGGGCTTCAGACAATTTTCTAAAACTCTCTCTTAACCTTTTTTTTTTTTTCTGTAAAATCTTATATAATAAAAGCCTAATATACTAAGTGCCTGGTCATCCAGTTGGCTGTTCAACCAATGAAAGCATAGTATGCTAATGACATGCTAAGTTCACCCAACTGCTCATGATACTGTGCACTGACCACTAGGGGGCAGATGCTTTAACTGGTAGGTTAGCTTGCTGCTGGGGTCCCGTCCGTTAGGGCTGAGCGAGATGGGCCAGACATGCTCTAGAACCCTCCCACGGTCCCTCCCCAGCTGGTCAACCTCCTGCGTCCTTCTCCAGCTCCGACCATGCACTGGTGGGGGATCTGTCCTGTGCCCTTTCACAATCCAGGACCCCTCAGGGGGTGTCAGAGAGCTGGTTTTGGCCTGATCCTGCAGGCCAGACCAAGGGACCACACTGGTGCACAAATTCATGCACCAGGCCTCTAGTGGGATTAATAATACTCCACACCTCCCAGCAATGTTGGGGAGACGAAGTGATCAAAAATCAAAGGGTTTAGAACCACTTCAATAGATATTACACACTCCATGGTTGCCATCAGTTCAGGAATTTAGTATTTCCTGAACGGATTCCTTTAGTAGACTAAAGGAATGAGTAAGAATTTTAATTTATATATAACTGGAGGCCCGATGCACAAAATTCATGCAAGAGTAGGCCTTCCTTCCTTTGGTTTCTGCCTTCTCTCTGGCACCTGGGACCAGGGCTTCCCTCCCAGCCCCCGTTTTGTCTGGAAGGTCGTTCATAAGGACAGAAGGATGCCCAGTCTAATGAGCATATTACGCTTTTATTATTACAGATGCCTAGGAAAAAAGGCTGCTGTTACAATGCTTTTGGGAGCATCTGACCATCATTTTATGACGGTTTTTCACCACAGCTCCCTGACTTTGTTAACGCAGAGCAGGTGCCTCATCTCCCCAGGTGGCTGCTGAGGGCGGAGTTCCTACGATATTCCGAGCAAAGGAATCTCCTGAGACTCACCCAGGAGGAGGAGGAGGGGCAGCGGAAATCTTTATTTCCATGTAATTATACCGCTGGTTTTCCAGTCACAGAAGAAGTGCAGCCGGGGTCTCAGGGGGACTAAACTCAGAGCCAGGGCCCCCGTTTCCTCGCCAGGCTGCAGCTGAGTCCAGGCCAGCATCCCCCGAGCTGCCACCCATCCGTCAGTAGTGCGTAGGGTCTCCCTGGCCACGGGCCACGCGACAAAAGCCAGGGCGCCACGAGAGCGGCCCTGAGCAACAAGAGGCCCCCGAGTCCCAAAAGCATTAGAGCTGAACTTCTTTGTTGGGGGATCCTGTGTTCCAGATCTTTCCGTGCTTGCAGTGACCACACCCATTCTGGCCAACCGTCTCTGGTGCCAGATGTGATTGACAGGCACAAACCTTTTCTGTGTCACCCCAGCTGTGCTGGGCACGTGTCTCTCTTTTCTCTGCTGGACCCTTCCCACCCTGGGGGGTGCAATTTGGAGCTTCCTGGTGCAGCTGTCCAGATGACCCGCCTGGAATGTCTGTTTCCTTCTTTCTTTCCTCCTCGTTATGAAAAACAACTTAATTACAACAGCACCAACTGGCAATGGCGACTTCCGCCTGCGGGTTTGGGAACCCTCAGATGAAAAGGGCCCCGCGGAAACACATCCTTTGTGTTACCGAGAAGGTGTGAGCAGAAAGGAAAAGGGCCCCGCGCAGGCTCGCAATTAAAAACCCTGGAAGAGACGCCGGGGTCAGACGGGTCACCAGATAATTTCAGTGTCGGTTTCCGGGCTCAGATTCAACCCCTTCATTTTATAAATGAGGCGACAGAACCAGGAAGATGAAGCAGCTCACCCCGAGTCGCTCCGCCGGTGGCGGAGGGAATGGGTCACCGCTGATGAAGAGCATTTTATCACGAACAGGGTGGCCTCGAGCAGATTATTCAGCCTCCCCAGCCCCTTGATCCTCCCGGGCTTAATGAGTGAGACCTGCCACTCTGGCCGAGGGAGGTTAGAATAATATACAGTGGTTCCTTGAGACACGAGCGCCCTAACATATGAGATTTTTGAGATACGAGCCGTTGAGCGAGCGATTTTTGCTTTGAAAGACGAGCAACAGTTGAGATAGGAGTCATCGCGCGGATCGGCCGGCTGCACACGACCCACCAGTTTGCCGCGACTCGAGCGTCTCATAGTTTCCCACACCTCAAGGTGATGGAACGAATTAATCTCGTATCTCGAGGTACCACTGTACCGCCTGGTAACGGACAGGCAAGACTTCCTGTGGGCTTGTGCCCTCTCGACACCCGGAGAGAAGTGTAGCCCCCTTGGCAGAGAGAAAAAATGAGTGTCGATGATGATCATTGTGGAAAAGAAGTGCTGCGAGCTGTCAGCAGAAGAGGGGGTGGCGGGATATACCCCCACGTTTGCACCCACAACAAACTAGACCATCACGTTTTTCAACAGACGCTTACTGAGCGCTGGCTACTACTGATGCTGGGACTGTTCTAGGTGCTGACAATACAGCAGAGAGCGAGACAAAAATTCTCCCCTGTGGAGCTTGCGTTCTGGAGAGGGGGCGATGGACCATCAGCCAGTGTAGGAGAAAATCAGATCTGGGTTAAACTCAGCGTTCTGTGGAGCCCGGAGGCGTGGCTCAGTGGTTGAGCATCAAACTATGAATCGGGAAGTCACAGTTCGATTCCAGTCAGGGCACATGCCCAGGTGGTGGGCTCTATCCCCAGTATGGAGCGTGCAGGAGGCAGCTGATCCATCATTCTCTCTCACCATTCATGTTTATATATCTCTCTCTCCCTCTGTGAAATAGATTGATAGATAGATAGATAGATGATAGATAATAGATAGATATCTAGATAGATAAGTGAGAGAGAGAGAGAGAGAGAGAGAGAGAGAGAGGCAGAGATAGATATAGATATAGAGATACATGATAGATAGATAGATAGATATAGATAGATTATAGATGATAGATAGATGATATAGATAGATAGATGATATAGATAGATGATAGCTAGATAGATAGATGGATACATAGATATAGATATAGATATAGATATAGATATAGATATAGATATAGATATAGATATAGATATAGATATAGATATAGATATAGATATATGATGATGATGATAGATGATGGATAGATGATAGATAGATAGAGATATAGATAGATAGATATAGATAGATGATAGATGATAGAGATAGATATAGATAGTAGATTATAAAGATAGATAGATAGTAGATGATAAATACATAGATAGGTAGGTAGGTAGATAGATAGATAGATATAGAGATAGAGATAGAGAAAGAGATAGAGATAGAGATAGAGATAGAGATAGAGATAGAGATAGAGATAGAGATAGATAGATAGAAGATAGATTTTTAAGTGTTCTGGGGAAAAGCAGGCGCAGAAAGGTAGCCGGGGTTACTGTGTCTGGGAAGGAGGTGAGGCGGATTTTAAGCCAGATGGCCAAGGAAGACAGGGTTCCTGGAGCAAACCCCCTCCGAAGCCCTTGTTTGACTCGGAGGGAAATCCCTCTTTGGAAAGGTGTGAGGCTTCCCGTGTACTTAGAGTTTTATCTACGGGATGTTTATCACAGTTTTATGTTATGGCAGCGCGAAACCAGAAATAACATGAATTCCCCGATGAAGAGTTTGTTCATTAAAATATGGATTGAGGAAAGTTACCAAACATTTCTAAACTGTGTGTTGCAGGAGGAAATTTAAAAAGATGAATATGTGCTGCCGAGTTTTAAAATCATATATGCCATATGTTCTTGATTTCTTCAGTATATTTTCCTCAAATTAGGGGAAAAAATGCAATGGCAGTCCACAGTTGGTAGTATTGCTATCAGAGAGATGTGATTTATTTTTTTGATCTTTTCTTATTTTAAAAAATATATATTTTATTGATTCTTTACAGAGAGGGAGGCAGAGGGATAGAGAGTTGGAAACATCGATGAGAGAGAGACATCGATCAGCCGCCTCCTGCACGCCCCCTACTGGGGATGTGTCCACAGCCAAGATACATGCCCCGCATCCAGAATTGAACCTGGGACCTTTCCGTCCACAGGCCGATGCTCTAGCCATTGAGCCACACCAGTTTCGGCTGATCTTTTCTCATCTCCCTACATTTTGTACTAAAAGCAACAAACAAAATAATCACATTGAAAAGATCCAGAAAGTAGAATTCTTCCGAATGCCTCAGACAGAGAAGGGATGTTTATCCAAGGTAAGGGTGACATAGTTTGAAGAGCAAACATGGATCACGAGGAATCCAAGGTCTGTTCACAGATCGGGACCAGGACCCGGGTCACCACCAGGAATGTCATTAAAAGTAAGTGTGAAGCCTCCCCCCGGGCTGTTAATGAGCCAGTGAAAGGGGCCTGTGCCGGGAGCTCACACAGAGAGGGGCCGCGGGCGTGGGAGACAGATGCTCAACCTGAGCTGCCGGTGAGACTCAGTGCTCAGAGTGACTCAGTGCTCAGACGCTGGTGGTTTTACACGATCCATCTGCCCCCTCCCGGCGCCAGCGCAGGGGGAGTGCTGTCCCTCCCCGTCTCCCCGGTCAGAGACGGGGCCCAGGCCGTGGGGAGCCTTCTCCCCGAGTCTCGCTTTTCTCCTTCACGGCGCGCGGCTCGCTTGCATCCTGTGAGCTCTTGTGCTTGCCTGTTCCCTGAGCTCCGGAGGCAGTGGCTGTGATGTTTACTATTCATCTCCAGAGTCCAATGTAGGTGCGTGCGTGCACGCGTGCAACACACACTCACATACACCCACTCACACACACACACTCATACTCTCACACACTCATATTCACATACACACTCACACACTCTCTCACACACACACTCACACACACACACTCACACACTCATATACTCACTCACACACTCTCACCCACTCTCTCACACACTCATATTCACATACACACTCACACACTCTCTCACACACACACTCACACACACACTCTCACACACTCTCACACTCACATACACCCACTCACACACACACACTCATACTCTCACACACTCATATTCACATACACACTCACACACTCTCTCACACACACACTCACACACACACACTCACACACTCATATACTCACTCACACACTCTCACCCACTCTCTCACACACTCATATTGACATACACACTCACACACTCTCTCACACACACACTCACACACACACTCTCACACACTCTCACACACACACACACACACACACACACTCTCACACACACTCACACACTCTCACACACTCTCACACACACACACACACACACACTCTCTCACACACACTCACACACCACTCACATGCACTCACACACACAAATTGCAGCTTGCTGCTTTGAATATTATCCTCTCCAGTAACCTCATTTGTTTATCCTTTTTAACAACACATATCATGGCTCTAGCAAGCGTGAACCTAAATCCTTTAGAGAGAGGGAGAGAGAGACGGATTCATTAATCTTCATTACAGCCAGGTGAGCAGGCGGAGGAGAAGGTGGAGGGGCAGGGCGGTAAAGGATCCCAGGCGGGAGGTGGCAGGTGGCCGCGCTGCACTCTGAACCCGGCATCCTGCGCTCTGCTGACTTTCCAGAGGAGCCTCGGAGACGCGCAGCCCTGTCAGCAGGCGCTGGCGGGCAAAGGGGCCCACGCAGCACCAGCCTGAGGACGAGTGAAGCCGAGGTCACACACACACACACACACACACAGTGGATCAGAGGACCTTCCTCCCGAGTTAGAAACCCGGAAGCAGGGACAGATGAAGGAAGCCCCTGTGTGCGGGGGACCCTGCATCCTGACCGAGGAGGGCAGCGCCAGGTATGTCTGCTGTATCGACACAGTCGCCCCCTGCAGCCTCGGGAACGTACATGCAGCCCCTGAACCTGGATGTCAGCCTGACAGCAACAGAGTCCTGCACAGCATCCTCCCATCTGAACCCTCAGGTATCCGGTCCCCGCGTTTATGACGTAGAAGGTCTCACGTTACCAGCACATTTATTTTACAAAAGCCCTCTGTGGCTGTGTGAGGTATTATTACACTGTCCCCCTTTCTTTATCCTAAAGCACAGACCTGTTCTGAAATCCACGAGTGAGTGGCAGAGCTGCGACTTGAACCCCAACCATCTGATTCCAGCTCCATCTGCTCTGCTCAGCCCACCCCGCCGGGCAATGCCGCGCGCTCTGTGTTGTTGCAGAGCGCAGAGCCGGGACCCAGGTGGAGGAGCCCCTGAAAACACCATCCTCCCCACACACGGGGCCACCTGTGATGTGCTTATACTTTTACAAACAACCAGGACACAGGAGCTGAGCTGGCCTGGTCGACCAGAACTCTGACCACTAGGAACTGTCCTGGCCCAGGACTGAAGGGCAGGGGTTACAGCAGGGACCTCCTGTCCCAGCGGGGACCGGAGTCCGTACCTGTGCACCCCTCGGACGGAATGTGGGGCAGAGATTGCTGCTGGGAAATAGACCACACAGTGATGTCTGGCAGGACAGGGGCAGTGCATTCAACATCACTGGCCCGCCTATGAGATCTTGGGGTTCCTTTTCAATGACAGGTTTAATCCTTCTCTGCCTGCCCAGGGAACAGCTCCAAGTACAGTGGTACCTCGAGATATGAGTTTAATTCGTTCCATAACCTTGAGGCATGGGAAACGATGAGACGCTCAAGTCACGGTAAACTGGTGGGTCGTGTGCAGCCGGCCGATCCGCGCGATGACTCCTATCTCAACTGTTGCTCGTATTTCAAAGCAAAAATCGTTTGCTCCACGGCTCTTATCTCAAAAATCTTGTATGTTAGGGCACTCGTATCTTGAGGTACCACTGTAGTTCCAATATCCCTTTTCACTGTTCACACAGGCCTCCCCGCCTGTCAAGCAGGAGGGCATTGCGTTTGGAGTCTTCAGAGGCCATACTACCCATGGGCCTGGACCTGAGCTGGTCCTGACTGTGGGTGACCTGTGATAGGAATGGACATTTTTCTTTCCAAGTACAGTGGTACCTCGAGATGCGAGTGCCCTAACCTACGAGATTTTTGAGATACGAGCCGTCCAGCGAGCGATTTTTGCTTTGAAATACGAGCAACAGTTGAGATACGAGTCATCGTGCGGATCGGCCGGCTGCACACGACCTACCCGTTTACCGCGACCCGAGCGTCTCATAGTTTCCCACGCCTCAAGGTTACGGAACGAATTAAACTCGTATCTCGAGGTACCACTGTATTCTACCATTGGGGGAGGTTGTTAGATGTGTCACCTTGCTTAGGCTGAATTCTTTGATCTTGAAGGAATTTATTGCCACGGAAATAACATCCAGGAGCAGAGGGGGAGGGCAGGCCGGAGTTGATTGAGTCTGTGGAGGGGTGAGTGGCCTTGAGATCTTCAAACAGGCCTGTCATCAAACGGTCAGAACAGCGATGACAGGACACAGCTCTGATTCTCGGGCTTCAGTGCGCGAAAGAGCCTCAACTCGCTCTCCTGCCGCAAATTGGAATAAGCATGGAAACCTGACCTTTCCTCCTGGAAAACAAACCTGAACGTAATCGATGTGCACTTTCGTGTGAAGATGTCCTACTCCTTTAGTCAAGAGAGAATTGACTAAGGATTAGCCCCGATCCCTACGATTAGGTAGAAGATCTTCAGGCTCTTGAACAACTGAACTGTTCACCTGATAGAAAGATAAAATTTTCAGCTGAGACCGGTTTGGCTCAGTGGATAGAGTGTCAGCTTGTGGACTGAAAGGTCCCAGGTTCGATTCCGGTTGGGGCATGTACCTTGTTTGCGGGCACATCTCCACTGTGGGGCGTGCAGGAGGCGGCTGATCGATGTCTCTCTCTCATTGATGTTTCTGACTTTCTATCTCTCTCTCTTCCTCTCTGTAAAAAATCAATAAAATATATTTTTAAAAAAAAAGAAAAGAAAGATAAAATTTTCAGTGATTGTACTTTCACCGCGGAGAATGTCATTTTTCTAATTTTTTAAATCGCCTTATGCCTGACATCAGAATTCCTTTAAAGACATTGGGTTTGGTTGGAGAGCCGAGCAAATGTTACCAGATCCCTGGGAACTAGTGAATCATGGATTAGTTGGTTAATAATATGGATTAATTTTTTTTCTGGACGCTTTTAAACAAATTGAACTTTGTAAAATACGTTTTATACCCATTGTCTCCTCCGAACATGTCCCCAATTCTAGAGAGAAAGGAAGGAAACCTGGTAGACATTGAATAATACTGGCCTGTTCTCACCCAGTTGAGGTGGTATCATCACACGAGACATTTCATTCTCTGGCGTCGGAAGCTTACTGTCTAGAGCTATAGCCTACACCTCACTTCTTCCCCACGTCACAACACAAGTACTTCCCTGAGGGAACCCTTACTAACTGTATGGGAAAAGCTTGTCCAATTACATGTTTTCTTTAAACGTACAATTTGGGAATCGTCTTAACCGTTGAGGTACTGACTAGACTCCAGGAACCCTTTAGACTCACTTCTGATTGCTTACACAGATCATATATAGAGCCGCCTCCATAATCAAGCGATTTTTACTAGACAATGGGCAAACACCCAGCACACACATTATTTTTGACATTCTATCTACATCACTTTGAAGTTTAATACCCAACGCATTTTCCAGGGAGAAAAAAAAAAGTGAGTTCTCAGTAATATTTTTGACGTTACTCTATAACTCCTATCAGCCTGAGAAATAGGTATTTACACTCTTTTTTTTTTTTAGTAGAAATCAATAATTCCGTTATCGGCGGGGATAAAATAATGGATACCTGCTACATGTGTCGCTATTGGCGACGTCCTAAAAAAGAAATACATAAACTCACAGCTCCTTCCAAGAGAGTCCGTTATTAGTTCTTAAGCCCTAACTTGGTTTGCTCGCCAGAATTGATGTGTGGTCGCGGTGGTTATGACTGCTTCCAGGTGGCCGTCTGCCTTAAAGAGGCGGGCGATTAAATTAGCTCGGAGATGCTCGCTCCTGTTCGGTTTTGATCTGGCGGTGCCCTGGGGACGTGGTTCCATGTGGCCGCTGAGACAATGGATGGCTTCTCCCGCCCGGGTCTCACTCTCAGACTTCCAGCTGCAGGGAAGACCGCACGACCGCTCGACCGCACGACCACACGACCACATGACCACACGACCACACGACCACACGACCGACCTTTCCAGCAGAGGCATCTCCCCCAGATGTTCTCGGCACCCATGACCACACCAAAGCCTGACTGTGTTTTCTTTTCTTCTTTTTTTTCTTTTCTTTTTCTCCCCTCTCTGGCCCTGTTTTTATTAAATCAACGCGTTGCTCGCCCTCCATATCCAGTCCTCTCAGGTCTAGTACTGAGAATCTTTCTTTTCGACCAGAAATATTGCCCTCTTAAGCAAAAGGGGCAGGTTTTATCGTTGGAATAATTGAACCTTATGCACCAGGCCAGCAATAGAGCATGGACCGATGAACCAGGAGGTCAGGGTTCGATTCCCGGTCAGGGCACAGGCCCCCGGTTGCAGGCTCCATCCCCAGGGTGGGGCGTGCAGGGGGCAGCCAATGATTCTCTCTCATCATGGATGTTTCTCTTTCTCTTTCTCTCCCTCTCTCTCTGAAATCAATAAAAATATTTGTAATTAAAAAAAATAAACTTCACATTAAGCTTTTTACACTGATTTTTGACAGACGTTCGTTTAGATTTAAGGTGAATCTTCCAAAACTCAGCACTTCCTCAAATACAGTGGTGCCTTGAGATACGAGTGCCCTAACATACGAGATGTTTGAGATACGAGCCATCGAGCAAGCGATCTTTGCTTTGAAATACGAGCAACAGTTGAGATAGGAGTCATCGCGTGGATCGACCCGCGGCACACGACCCACCAGTTTACCGCGACTCGAGAGTCTCATAGTTTCCCACGCCTCAAGGTGACGGAACGAATTAAACTCATATCTCGAGGTACCACTTTCCAGGGCTTGCTCTAGAAAAGCAGCTCACGTTCCTTACCGCTCTGCGCCTGGAACCGCTCTCAGCTCCCGTGGGCCAGGCCGCTGTCCTTTGTGACAGAGATTCCCACGTGTCCCTGTGCCCGCTGCTGAGCCTCCAGAAGACACACAGAAGCAAGGGCACATCACGGCGATGCGACTGAGTGACGGCCGCATCCTAAAGTCTGCCCTTCAGCTGGTTTCCTGAACTTTGTCCAAAGGAGACGATGGTGTGATCTCAGGGTAAGAGAGAGTTTCTTGAGGAATTAGACAAAAGTCACAACCATAAGAAACAAAGATGGATAAGTGTGACTACATTAGAGGCGGGCAAACACTGTTCAAACAGTCACCATGAGTGAAGTGAAAACACAACAAAACCAAAGGAGCAAGCCACGGAGCTGAAAAGCGCATTTGTAAGACGCAGAGCAACAAACAACTGCCTCCAAAATACATTAATCAAATCAAACAAAACGTTTGCACACCAACCATCTAATAAAGACATCAGCATAGAGTATGAACAGAAAAGCCTCAGAAATGGAAATGTAAGTACCTAGGAAACTTAGAAAAAGAGCTTTCATCTGATTAGAAACTAGAAAGAGGTGAATTAAACCAAGGGGTTCTGCCGAAACCGGTGTGGCTCAGCGGATGAAGCGTCCGTCGGCCTGTGGACTGGGAGGTCCGGGTTCGATTCCGGTCAAGGGCATGTATCCTGGTTGCGGGCACATCCCCATTAGAAGCGTGCAGGAGGCGGCTGATTGATGTCTCTCTCTCATCCATGTTTCTGACTCTCTCTCTCCCTTCCTCTCTGTAAAAAATCAATAAAATATATTTTTAAAAAAACACACAAAAAAAACAAGGGGTTGTCTCATACCAGCCAAACTGGGGGAAAACTTTAAGGTCTGATAAGACCAGTGTTGGTGAGAATTAACGCAATGAAAATCCTTACCACGGCTAGTAGAGGCATAAACAGGGACAGTCACTTTGGAGAGCAATTTAGCAATGTCCCACCAACTGCTAAACACAGAAGCCGGAAAACTCGGGTCCAAGATGGGAAATGGCGGCGCAGGAAGTGGGTGCTGCCAGACGGGCTCCCAGGAACCCCCTGAGCCTCCAGTGGAAGTCCCGCCCCGAGGCCCTGACCCAGGCAGGAAGTGGAGGCAGAGCGGTAGACACATCAGTGAAGAGAGAGAACCCCTGATTGGCTGCCTGGGAGGGAGGAGGGCCTGGAGGGAGAGGGCTGGCTGGGCGACCACAGACACACTGAGGCCCAGAGAGCCGGCTCACCCCAGGGTGCCCGTGGGGGCTGAAAAGGAAAAAGCAGCCGGCGTGGGTCAGTCTTCAGGTGAGTTTTACCTGATTCACCTCCGGCCCGTTCACCTCACTTCCCCGCAGGTGAGTGTGCGGCTCCCCTGCCAGCCCCTGGGAGCCACCTCCCTCCTGCAGAGAAAGCCTAGAGCCAGGTTCTGAGGCCCTGGGCTGGGGCGGCCTTGGGCTCTGGGCTGGGGTGTCCTGGGCTCTGGGCTGGGGCGGCCTGGGGCCTGGGCTGGGGGTGTCCTGGGGCCTGGGCTGGGGTGTCCTGGGACTCTGGGCTGGGGGTGGCCTGGGGTCTGGGCTGGGGGTGTCCTGGGGCCTGGGCTGGGCTGGGGCCTGGGCTGGGGTGTCCTGGGCTTTGGGCTGGGGCGTCCTGGGCTCTGGGCTGGGAGAGCGATGCTGTCCTTGGAATGCCCTGACTGGCCGCGTCCCCATCCCCTCAGACCCCTCCCTCCCCTCACTCCCACCTTGCTGTGTGAATCACTTGCCCTGCGGGAAGTCACCCCCAAAGTGACCCCTTTTGGGTGAAGAGGTGGAAACGGCATTCTTCATGCCAAGCCAGGTGAGGAGAGAAACCAGCATGAGAGTGGAGGATGATGGGTAAGTCAGTGCTCCAGAAGAGAAATAGCTAGGATTGGGCTCTCATTAAGGAATATGCTTTTCGCTCGGCCGGCGTGGCTCCGTGGTTGAGCGTGGACCTAGGAACCAGGGGGTCAGGGTTCAATTCCCGGTCAGGGCACAGCCCGGGTTGTGGACTCAACCCCCGGTGGGGGGCGTGCAGGAGGAGGCAGCCGATCCATAGTTCTCTCTCATCATTCCTGTTTCTCTCTCTCGGCCTCTCCCTTCCTCTCTGAAACCATGAAATACATTTTTTCATAATAATGCGCTTTTCTTCTCTCCGGGAATGACTGGAGGCATGGGGAGTCTGGCTATCTACGGGAGCTGGAAATGGTGCTGCTGGGAACGGATGCACAGGTGCCGAGCACTCACTGTTACCAGCAGGTCTCATCATCTTTGATCCTTTAGATGCCACTTCTATTCTGTAGTGCAGGCGGCTGTACATGGTGGCGGTGAGGGCAGGCCGGATCGCCATGAGGTGCTGCTGAAGGAAAACTGAATGTCTTTAAGGGCAGGCTGGGAGGGGCTCTCCCGGGAGAAGGGCTGCATGGCACCGCCCAGGGGACACGGGTCCAAGCTGGCAGCCCCCGAGCTGGAGGGTCAGGCCAGCCTGTGGTCACTTCAGGGAAAGTGTCCCATCCTCCATGGCCGGGGCTGTGCTGGGCTTGGAGGTGGATGGGCCCGTGTGCGCTCGGTGCCTTCAGGACAGCTCCGGTCCCCTGCGGCAGGCCTGCCTCCTGGGTCCAGCTCCTCCCGGGCCTTTTCCCCTGTGGCAGGAAGCTCACCCTGCTTTGCCCTACAGACCTGGCAGATTTTTAAATTTATTTTTTAATATATTTTATTGATTTTTTTTACAGAGAGGAAGGGAGAGAGATAGAAAGTCAGAAACATCGATGAGAGAGAGACATCTATCAGCCGCCTCCTGCCCGCCCCCCACAGTGGAGATGTGCCCACAAGCAAGGTATATGCCCTTGAACGGAATCAAACCCGGGACCTTTCAGTCCGCAGGCCGACGCTCTAGCCACTGAGCCACACCAGTCCCGGCAGACCTGGCAGTTTTGAAGAGCAGACGAGGACATGGCCACGCAGAGCTGGGTGAGCGCTCTGGCAAGACCAGCCCGTGGTAAGGACTCACTGTGTGCTCGGCACTGAGCGACCGGCTTTGCAACAACAAGCCTTGAAAACTGCGTGTCCGAAAGGCTGATAATATGCAAAGTGTCCGCTCTGGCCTTCCCTGGGAGACCCTGAGTTTGATGGCTTGCTATGACATGTGCTGGCCACCAGGGGAGCAGCACGGAGCATGGGGGCAACAAGTGGCAGCAGGAGGTGCTGAGGGAGCCAGGGGAGGGGAAATGGCGTTTTCTAGGCTGGGGTGTCTTCATGGGGAAGCACATATAAATACAAAAGAAGTTTCCAAAGCGATGCATTTTTCACTTTGATGGCTATGGCCAAATCGTGCTTCTCAGAGTTCGAATGAACAGCGGCATCTGAGAAGTCATCCCTCCTTCCCGTGGGGAAACGGTGAGACAGGTGCGTGAACACTTCCAGAGCACAGCCTCCATCTGCGAAGCAGCCAGGGACATCGGAAATTGTCGGTGGCACTTGGATGCTAAAGAAACGTCCACAGGAAAGATTAAACTGATGTAGTTGCTACTGTACCTAAACATTTGGTAAGATCCTCGGAGGGGAAAAAAAAAAGTCTACTTTTAGAGGGTAAATGTAGAAATATTTGACAGCTTTTTTTTAGAAACAAAGGAAGCCCATTTGAGGCAGGTGTGTTCTGACAGGTCATGTAACAGTTTGTGGTAAATCAGCTAGGACAGGGGTCGGCAAACTCATCCGTCCACAGAGCCAAATATCAACAGGACAATGATGGACATTTCTTCAGAGAACCGCATTTTTTAAACTTAAACGTCTTCTAACGCCGCTTCTTCAACATAGACTCGCCCAGGCCGTGGGATTTTGTGGAAGAGCCACACTCCAGGGGCCAAAGAGCCACAGGTGGCTCATGAGTCGCAGTTTGCCGACCAGGGACCTATGAGAATCCTTGCATTTTGAGCACCACCAGTAAAAGATATTTCAGTTAGTAACAACGAGCAATAATCGATAATAATAATAAAAGTGTAATATGCTAATTAGACCGGCAGCCAACCAACCCTCCGGACATCCTTCTGAACGTCCTTCCAGATGAAGACAGAGCTCCGAGTGTGAAATAACTGTGTGTCGAGTCAAATGGTCAGATCATGGGGGTGATCCCTGCCCAAGTTATGTAAATGTCAATCATTATGCTATCCACCTGGAACTCATGTAATCCTGTACA
Organism: Lasiurus borealis; assembly: GCA_004026805.1. Lineage (NCBI taxonomy): Eukaryota > Metazoa > Chordata > Mammalia > Chiroptera > Vespertilionidae > Lasiurus > Lasiurus borealis. Next base: position 14,340 of record PVJN01040768.1, read on the forward strand.
TCAGCTGTCACTGAACATTTTTAAGAATATTTCTTAAAAACCTACTTCTTAATCAGTATTGGATTTTGAGCTGAACAATAACAAAGTATCAGTTGCTCTTTTGTTATTGCCCAATAATTATTTGTCATAAACTTTTCCATTCCAGAGGATTTTCCTTTATGACACTGTTGACACCATTGTCAAAATCTACCAAAAATCATGTGGCAAGCCGAAACCGGTGTGGCTCAGTGGACAGAGCGTCAGCCTGTGGGACTGAAGGGTCCCAGGTTCGATTCCGGTCAAGGGCATGTATGTACCTGGGTTGTGGGCACATCCCCAGGAGGAGGTGTGCAGAAGGCAACTGATCGATGTTTCTCTCTCATCGATGTTGCTAAACTCTCTATCCCTCCCTCTTCCTCTCTGTAAAAAATCAATAAAATGTGTTTTTTTTTTAAAAAAAATCATGTGGCAAATGGAATCATCACTGCATCTGCCTTGTTGTAGACAAGTCACCACCACCGCCCACTTCTGTTGGGAAAGGAAATTAATTTCTTATGCTCTCCTCGGGCTAAAATGCTTGTCTGTAGCACGCACACGCAAATCTTTCTCTCTCCACCTGCAAGATTGATTAATCTCTGGGATAAAAAAAAAAATGTAAATCTGGGGGAATCTTGCCATGTTTATGTTCTGGAGAAGATGAATTCGAGCAGGATTTTAATATCGCTCGGGTCTCTGGCCCCAGAACAATCCAACCGTGTCGCCCAGGGAGAGCCGGTGGGAGCAGGCTGTGGGGAGCCGTTTACAGATTCATAAAAAGTATCGATCAAGCTCTGCCTCCTCCGGTCCTACATAGAGCATTAACGGGTTGTATTTTCTAGACTCTCGCGCCCAATCATGCTACGCGTGGCCAGGAACACAGGCACGAAAATCAAACACAAACAGGAAACGCGGAAGCATCTGGCTTTGCCTTGAACCCGGCCATCCTCAAGTTCACGGTGCAGTCCTGCGTAGCTGCTCCTTTTAATCAGATCATTGGCCCCTTTCTGATGGACGGCTTTAGGCCTGGCCACACTGGCTGTGGGGAGAAGCAGAGCTGGTAAGCATGCCACCGGGAAATCATTTATCCAGCTTCAACCAGAATCCAAAAAAAAAAAACAAAAAACACCCGCCCGCTCCCTGTCTGGTTATAATCTGTCCATTTCCCTAAAACTTGGTGGTGCATTGAGTATTAAAATATCAACAGTGGCCGAAACCGGTGTGCTCAGTGGATAGAGTGTCAGCCTGCGGACTGAAAGGTCCCAGGTTCGGTTCCGGTCAAGAGCATGGACCTTGGTGGCAGGCACATCCCCAGTGTGGGGCGTGCAGGAGGCAGCTGATCGATGTCTCTTTCTCATCCATGTTTCTGACTCTGAGAGAGAGACATCGATCAGCCGCCTCCTGCACGCCCCCCACTGGAGATGTGCCCGTAAGCAAGGTACATGCCCCTGACCAGAATCGAACCTGGGACCTTTCAGTCCGCAGGCTGACGCTCTATCCACTGAGCCAAACCGGTCTTGGCTGTTTTCTTTTTATAGTTGAGTAAATGCACGCTGCTACAGATAACCTCTACCTGACCAGTAGCTCCTTCTTTTACATATCCAAATAAATCACTATCTTATTGCTAAAACTGGAAAATAGAGAACATTGGTATTTGGTAGATACAGCAAATAAATAAGAAAATAAATGAATACAGATGTATAAAAAGGGAACCTTAACTATATAAATAAAATAACGAAAATTACAATATGAAACCAAAATATTCATTTTAAACAGGATTTTGCAATTGATTGTTCTACTTAATAATAAAAAAGTAATGATGTAAGCTATAGCAATGCCTTTAAAGTGTTGACTATCCACATTGAGAATGGTGTTTATTTCACCTATTCTCTCCCGAAATCGGGAGAGAATTCTAATATAAAACAGCTGCCCTGGGTGAACTGGAAGGCAAACAGTTAAAAATATTTCGGCTGTGTGTTCAGAGGAGCAAGCTCTGTGGACGCTGAGGGGTGGTCAATACCAGCCAATGGATCTCAGGATCCCGGGGCATTTGGCCTGACGCTTTGTGGACCTGCCAGCCTTTGTCTGTCAGCGAACGTCTGTCAATAAATGCGATGAAAAGCGCAGGCAGAGCGAGCGGGAGCCCGAGGGGGTCACTCACTGTCTTTGTTCCGTCTCCGGCTTCGCTGGGGTTTCCCTTCCACGGTCCTGAGGGCATGTCCTCCTGTCCTTGGCTGGCTCTGCTGTTTGTTCCTGTATGGCACATGGCACTGTGACCAGTCTTAGAGTTAGAGAGAGAGAGAGAGATAGAGAAAGACAGACAGAGAGAAAGAGAGAGAGAGAGAGAGAAAGAGAGAGAGAGAGAGAAAGAGAGAGAGAGAGATTTTCCAAAACACTAATGGGAATTCTATAAACTAGTTCTATTTATCTGGTATAGGGATAAATCTCTGGAAGCAATACGTAAAATATTGAGTTAGGTATTTGGTGTTCTATTTTGATTTAAATATCTTTTACTTCTATAGTTTTTTTTTTCCCTCTTTCTCTAAAACAGAAAGTTTCACTGAGTTGAGAAAACCTACAAGAGAAATTGGAGAAATAAGTTCTTCCTTGGGAACAGCCTCGTGACTCCTACCTAATGTTCTCGGCAGAAAAGAACTTCGCTTCTTCGGGAAACACACCACGCACTCCTCCGCCCGGAGGGTCGGTGTGAGACTTCTCACTCCCCGTGTGGAGAGACTCTTGCCATTTTCAGAGGCGAAGGGGGTTTATGGGGTTTGCTGAGGAGCTCTTTTGGTAGAAATTAAGAGGCAGGGTAACGGATGAACTAGTTTTGATATTTCCTGAGTGCTCACCTGCCCCGTGTCCATTTCTCTCTGAGATAGCCAGCCGAGTAGGGGACGTGCAGGAGGCAGCTGAGCGATGTCTCTCTCTCATCGATGTTTCTAACTCTCTATCCCTCTCCTTTCCTCTCTGTAAAAATCAATAAAATATATATATTTTTTTTAAATAAAGAAAATAAATGCCGTTGCATTTGAGTTTTCACAAGTATACCGTCTTATCCTTCCGGATGGACTGAAGAAAATAGGAGTTCAGTGCGCAAACTCAAGATTAGTACAGCTCTGATGGTCCTTGCAAATGATGCCATTCTGAAAAGTGCAGTGTGGTTTTATATAGCGAGTTTATGCATTGTGTATATGTATATACATATGTCACATATATTATGCCTATTAAATTACAGTGTTATAATATAATCAGAGGCCTGATGCACGAAATCCGTGCAAGGACCTCAGCCCTCGCAGCCACTGTTATATCTGGAAGGTGGTCCGGAAGGAGGTCCAGAAGGTCATTCAGCTGTCCGGTCTAATCAGCCTCTGACGCTCTTATTATTGTAGATGCATGTTGTGTTATAACATGTATGTGATATGTAGTACAGACATGTACATAAGGGGAGAGAGAGGGCAAGAGACACCTGTATGTCTTTCCTTCTCTGAGGTGCTGAGCCAGCAGTCTGTACCCCACTCTGTGCCATCATCACCGCCACCTCCTGATCTGCAGACACATGGGGTTTTGCTCAAAGCCTTCCTTCCAGTCACCCCTTCGACCCCAGCCTGCCGGGGTTCACTTCAGGTAAAAAGGAGGCAAAACTGGTCATTCCGGCTCAGGTTGCGGTGCAGAGGGACGTTGCCAGGAGCTCTCAGCCAGCAGTAGGACAGCTGGAGGTCAGACACAGCTGGCGACCCAGGCCTGAGCGGAGTGGGGCCTGCAGGGAGGGGGCCGCGGCCTCGGCCTTGCTGGTGGAGGCTGCAGAGCTGGGGGAGGGCGAGGCCCACGCGGGCATCGCAGCAGCGAGGACGTGGGGACCTCAGGGCTCCGGCTCCCAGGGTGTCCCCGGAGTGACCACAGGATGGCTCTGCCACTGCTCACAACCACAGGGCCATGGTCAACATGCTCAGTCAGCTGTAGCGCTGCCCCGTGGACTGGAATGTCCACAGCTTGGACACCTGTGTGCCCATAGGCTCCCTCTTCCCCTTAGCATCCTCTGCTGCACAGCCTGGACTCGGGCGCGGCTGGCGGCCGGAGCACCGTCTCCAAGGCCTGCGGCATCTCCATAGGCCGCCCTGAGCACCAGCCAAGCACCAGCCTGAGCACCGCAGCCCCACAGAGAGGCCCGCCTTAGGTTTCCTGTTCTCTTCTCCCTTCCGCCTCCCGCTCCGGCGTCTGCGTTCTGTGGTCAGTGTTTGGATCAGGTACAACGCTCAGATCCAACGCTTCACACGTTAAAAATGGTTTACATTTTATAGCTGCGGACTAGACAAAGTTATGCTTTACATAAGACCTTTGAAAATTATCTTTTTCATTCCTTTCCCAGTTTCCTAAGGTCATGTCCTACATCAACTATTTTCACCATCCGTGGTTCATTGGGTCTGTGTATCTGGTGTATATTTGAGAATGTTTAAGCTGTATGTTTTCTTTCCCAAAACATATCATATAACATCCATAATCCTGTATTAATTGGATATTTGAGGGTGTAATCATCAACGTAGAAAGAAGTCAGAGATGTGTTAATTCGGTAATAATATTATTTATTCTTGAAACTGCTAAGTCGATGGGGAATCTTTTAGATAATAATGGAGGTGAGGGCATGCATACCTAAGGGAACATTGATATTGCGAAGAATTAATGCCATAGTGAGCTAGTACTCCCAAGATAAAACTATTTAAGACATAAATATTCATGGATG
>PVJN01040769.1:0-19095 GCA_004026805.1 Lasiurus borealis
AACTACAGTATAAAAACTTCTAAATGCACTGGAAAACAAATTCATGTGACTCACATCATTGCACAGTTGCTTTATAGTGGTGGTCTGGGACAAACATGTCTCTGAGGTATGTTTGTAATCTCCAGGTTATTATTCCCCTGCCTATAATCCTTCAGTAACTACCACCACACCAAACACAGACAAGGTACTCAGGCTTACTCTAAGTAAATTAGCTTCCAGACCCTGCTAAGTAAACCCTCAAGTTTGGGCATAAAGTGGACCAGGCAAAATGATACAGAGCAGCTCTGAGAGAAAAATACCTGTAATAAGGAAGTTGCCATGTTCCTCCAAAGGTTCGCTATATTTCCGGACCACATGATTTAAACCAAGGTCTAACTCATAGAAAGTAAGCGTCTGCTGGGTGTTAGCTGCTGCTTCCCCTGTTGGATCATTGTCTGCTTCCTACAGTGAGTACAATAGCACAAAGACTAATCAGTACCATAAAATCAAACTTTTAAAGGACATCAGGATCCTCCCATTTTACAAACAAGAAAGCAACAGTCCATCGATGGTAAATGGTTTGCCATCACACTACTACTGGGTAATGGTAAAGCTAGAACAGGTCTGGGGACAAGGTTCTCTCATCTAAAGGATACTGCCTTCCATCATTCACTGTCTCTCTGTGGAAAAAAGTACCCCCAAAACAGTTTTATTTTCTTTTTCAGGGAGTTTTTCTCAATAAATACCCTGTTTCCAAAGGGAGATTATTCAAATCAGAGCAAAGTGCTATTACATAATCAGGAAAGCTCTGAAACATTCCAAATTTCAGTAAGGCACTTGGAATATGGAAAAGATTTGTTAGCAGCACAGATAGAAGATTCACAATGAAGAAAAAAACACCTTAAGAAAGCTCTAAGGTAACTGGGGGTAAACACACACACACACACACACACACACACACACACACACACTCCCCATTACCTCATAATCCATTTCCAGACAAGCAAACATTGGATTTTCAAATCCCACATCTACTCCAACCACGTGATATACTAAAGTGTTCGCCTTGTGAGCCTCCAGGGGAGAGGAGATGGTAAGCCGGGCTGCAGCATCTCTGTTTAAGATATACACCAATTTCTGTTTCTCAATGGCACCTGTAGTTGAAGGCGACAAAACACACAAGATTTCCAGACAATGAATTAGAGGGGCCTAAAGAGCAGCTACGTTCTCATTAGAATTATTTTAAAAATCTTCAACAGCCAGCCCAAAATCTATACGTATACTAACTTAGGATTTGCTTTCTATCATTAAGATAGAGAACAGCATCATTTTACCCATCTTCTTCCTAATAGAGATTATAAAATCCCATTAATTCTTCAAAAAATTTTAGTGTGCCCTAGATATAATGATTTTGGGAAACTAAACAATAATTCATAAAATTGCCACCTTTCTTTTTCCAGTTAGATCTAGTGATTTCGTGACTGGTCAAAGAGGGCTGCCGTTTAGAGGCCTGATCAGATACACAGAATTGTCTTCAAGAGATTTGTCAGAGAAGAGACATGAATGTAATCATCACTTCAGGCTGATGAAGGCAACCATATTCATTGCCTAAGAACATAAAATCATTTCATTGTAGTCTTTTTGCTACAGATAAAGTAAGGAATATAAAAAGTTAGTTCCAAGTACCCAGAAAGTAGATAAGGATGTTAAGACTTTCTCCATGTTTTAAAAGGAAAAGCAACTTTGAACATGGACATATGATCCAAACTCTACCCAGTTATGATTAGCACACTGCCAAGATCATAGCATTGCTATCCTAAACTGAGCATCTATAATAGTCAGAGACGCATTCAACAGAGTAAGTTACTCACTAATCATAACAGCTCGCCCTTTGGGATCCACAGCTAAGAACTGGCCAGGAACAATACGGCGGCATCCACTCTTGCCAAAGGTCTCTTGGTGAATTTTCTCAAACATATTCTTAGATGGCTGGTATTCCAGGATAACAATCCGACCCGAATCACTGCCAACCACAATGTAGTCTTTGGTGCCACCTGTCAGTCTAAAGGCCATGAGTGACCGAATAACACCAAATACTTCCACAGTTAGTAGGGTGTGTACTTTGCCAGTGTTGGGATCTGGGCGAAGCAGCTCCAAGATCTTCCCACGAGAAACAACAATTTCCTGTTGTTTGGTTCCTAGATTGCCAAAAAATAAAAATCATGAAAAATCCAAACTACTCAACAAAAATGATATCAAATGTTTAAGTGGTGACACAAGTTACTTTTTTTTAAATATATTTTATTGATTTTTTTACAGAGAGGAAGGGAGAGGGATAGAGAGTTAGAAATATCGATGAGAGAGACATGGATCAGCCGCCTCCTACACACCCCCTACTGGGGTATGTGCCCGCAACCACCAAGATACATGCCCTTGACCAGAATCGAACCTGGGACCTTTCAATCCACAGGCCGACACTCCATCCACTGAGCCAAACCAGTTTTGGCCACAAGTTACTTCTTAGAAACTTTTTATTTTTCTAACATTTGCCATCAATCTACATAATTGAGCTCTGTCCATAAATGGTATTAATGCATGCTAACATCATAAGATTAAAAATTTCCAAAGTCTCTTTCTAGTCCCTCTTTTAGGTATTGTTCTAAGAAATCATATTATTTTGTGCAGTTTGATGCAGTATCTTAAAGAACTTTAAAAACTGTCATCTAAAATACACTGTTTATTTCTAAACTCATCTAAAAAAGTTCATTTGCTTTCATAACTGCTATCAATACCTCCAAATGCAGACTAGCCAACATAATTCCACCTGGATGAATTGTCATCCCCTTTAAACTATATAAGTAAGTTCTTCTTTGCCCAAAATCTCTCTTTGGTCTCTCAACTAACCTGCTTTAACATTACTATCATTTTCTCTGCCACCGAGGTTGGAAACTCATATTCTTTACTTTCTTTCTTTCTTTCTTTTAAAATATATTTTATTGATTTTTTACAAAAAGGGAGAAGGCTAGTTAGAAACATCTAGGAGAGACATCGATCAGCAGCCTCCTGCACGCCCTCTACTGGGGATGTGCCCGAAACCAGGATACATGCCCTTAACCGGAATTGAACCTGGGACCTTTCAGTCCGCAAACCAACGCTCTATCCACTGAGCCAAACCAATTTTGGCTTTACTTTCTTTCTATCCCCATGGCCAGGTCTTCACTATCTTAATGGCTTCCTATCCTATCTTATATCCCACTCTCATCCATCCCAATCCATTTTCATTGCTCAATGCTACCGCTTATCAGGAGCCACCTTATTTGCCAAAGGTCATTTGGGTAGCAGATAAAATAAAGTACTCCAAAGTGCTTTGGAAGCTATAAAGCATTTTAGAAATTAATGTTCTCTAATGATTAAAAATTTCCTATAATTTTCAAATCTAAGAAATATAAGGCATAAAACTAGTAATATTAAAAAATATTACATTCAGAAAGATAGTTAACTGGACAACTTACCAGAGAAGTTGCCATGAATGGCAAAGCTGATACCAGTGGCTCGCTGCAAGGTCAAGTTGTACAGGAACATGGTGACACCACCGAATAACCCACCACTCCACAATCCAAGCGTTGATTACACCAGGTCAAAGCAACCTAAGAGCACACAAAAACAGAAAAATATCAACCAGGAAATTGTTGTTTATTTCTATACAGGAGGTTCTGGTTGAAGGCAGCAGAGAGAGTACAGTAAGGACTATGGGGGAACAATATATTCACAATTAGAGTGCCTTCTATTCACCAGACACTATATACTCTGTGCCTCTAATCTCACAAGAAACCTATAAAATTGGTGAGGAAATTAAGGCTAAGAAATTAAATCGGGGTTGGGGTATGCCTGGGAGGGAGGGGGGGCAATGAGGAGATATGTACACATGTAACACAATAAAAAATAAATAAATAAATAAATAAATAAATGTCAGTCAATCAATCAATTAATTAATTAAAAGAAATTAAATCGGATGTCCAAGGTCACATTACAAGTGGTATAAATGTTGGTAGGTAGGATCTGGACCATTAATGTAACACTGTATATTTTCTTTCATCATAGAAACCAAATAGGTCTACTTTTACTTGCAGGTGAACAGGGTATATGTTCACAGGCTCAGAACACAAAAGCACAACAAAAAGCCCTCCACCCTCATTCCCTAGCCATTCAGCTCTCCTCCCTGGGAAAATCAACAGTTATAGCCATCCTGTTCTTCCAAGTATTTTGTATATGAAGCAAAAATGTACTGTGTTTTATCTCATTTTTTAAAAGTAAAGGTTGAGCACTATATATTATCAGAAACCAAACATTGTTCTCACTAAATGGATGTAAACAGGAGGCTAGAAGGCTGGTCAACCTCGAAGCTCTGAAAGGTCAAAAACAGCCACTCCCTATCTAATTGAGACAATGAACTTCCCCATCAAATAATCATGTCAATCCTGACTGGTAAAATAATCTACTTGTTACTGGAATTGCCTGCTTCAGGGCAAAGGGTGTATCCCAAACCTAAATAAAAGGGATGGCAAGGCCAAAGGAAGGTGGCAGTACTTTCCACTAGAGGAAGGCTCCCACCTGGCCCCCCAATATGGCCAAATTAATGTTTTCTAGTCTCTCATTTCATTTGCATGCAGCCTCCTTCAGAACCTGAACCTTGACCCGGGAACCCTGAACCACGCGGGACGTGGAAAAAGGTTCCCACAATATATTGTATACTCTATACAGCAATTTAATCTATCTTGGAGATAACTAAAACTAAAAAGGGCTTTCTCATTTTTATTTTACACCTGCAGAATATTTCACAGAATTCAGTTAGCCAATACCCTGCTGATAAACATTTAGGTTGTTCTCAATCTCTTGCTATTATGAGCACTGCTGTAAAGAAAATCACTGATGTAGGTCATTTATATGTGCATGAACATATCTCTACCATTAATTCAAAGAAGTGAAATTGCTGGATTGAAGGATTCATACAACTGAAAATTGAATAGTAGCCAATTAACTTTCAAAAAAACTCACCAATTAAATTCCCAAAAATGTAAGTCTCTATTTCATTATAACTAGACTTCTGTGATCATCTAACATTTACTTACTTAGAGTACTTTTCACTTGCATCTCTTCTATAGCTCTATGCCTGAGGAGTGATTAGAATTTAAAATCACTTAAAACTAAAACAGGAGAAATCAAGATGGCGGCATAGGTAAACACCTAAATTGCTGCCTCACACATCAATTTCAAAACTGCAACTAAAAGACAAAACGGATATCATCCAGAACCACAGGAAAGCTGGCTGAGTGGAAATGCTACAACTAGAAGGAAAGAGAAAAGCACACTGAGACTCAGAGGAGCTGCAGGAGGCAGAGATACTGAGATGCACACGCAGAGTCGGACTGGCAACTGAGTGCGCAGCTGGCTTTCTCAAGCGGGAGGGAAACAAAAGCTCTTAACTGCACTGAACTCCAGTCCTGCGTGAGACTTTGGGGACCCAGACTCATTCAGAGAGAAAAAGGACTGTCTGGCAGCAGGTGGAACTCGAGGGCAGCTTTCTCTCAGAGGTGCTTGCAGTGATTACCATGGGACACTGAGACACAGGGGCCTATTAGGGCATGGCTGACAGGAAACCAATGCTGTCTGCTCTGACCTGAAACTCCACACCATCCAAGATGAGCACAGAGGCTTTTGCAAGTCTGGTCTCTAAGGGCGTCTCCAGCACATAAGTTCTCCCAGCATAGACACAGCTGATAATCACAGCCAATTGGCTTGGAGGTCAATTCCGCCCAGTGATACCAACAATCAAAACTTAACTACAACAAGGCTGCACATAAAGGGGTGCACCAAGAGTGTCCACCTCAGGTAACTGGGGAAGCAGAACTACTGTGCCATCTAGGACACCTAGCACACAAAGTCACTCTATCAACACAGGAAAGCAGCGAAAATGTGGAGACAAAAAAAAAACAGATCACAAATGAAAGAAATGGAGGAAAGCAAACGACTAGATATAGAGTTCAAAACCACAGTTATAAGGTTTTTTAAGAATTTGAAAAAATGGATAAATTTAGCAAGACCCTCGAGGATATGAAAAAGGACCAACTAGAAATTAAGCATACAATGACTGAAATAAAAAATATTATAGAGAGATCTAAGAGCAGACTAGAGGATCGTAAGAATCAAGTCAAAGATTTGAAATACAAAAAAGCAGAAAACACACAACTGAAAAAGAAAAAAGAAAGAAGAATCAAAAACATAAAGATAATGTAAGGAAACTCTGGGACAACTTCAAGCGTACCAACATCAGAATTATGGGGATGCCAGGAGAAGAGAGAGGCAAGATACTGAAAATCTATTTGAAGAATGACTGAAAACCTCCCCTACCTGATGAAAGAAATAGACGTACAAGTCCAGGAAGCACACAGAACCCCAAACAAAAGGAATCCAAAGAGGACCACACCAAGACACATCATAATTAAAATGCCAAGAGCAAAAGACAGAGAGAATATTATGCCAAGACCGGTTTGGCTCAGTGGATAGAGCGTTGGCTTTCGGACTGAAAGGTCCCAGGTTCGATTCCGGCTGGGGGCATGTACCTTGCTTGCAGGCACATCTCCACTGTGGGGCGTGCAGGAGGCGGCTGACTGATGTCTCTCTCTCATCGATGTTTCTGACTTTCTATCTCTCTCCCTTCCTCTCTGTAAAAAAACAATAAAATATATTTTTAAAAAAAGACAAAGAGAGAATATTAAAAGTAACAAGAGAAAAACAATTAGTTACCTACAAGGGAGCACCCATATGATTGTCACCTGATTTCTCAACAGAAACTATGCAGGCCAGATGGGAGTGGCAAGAAATTTTCAAAGTGATGAATAGCAAGAACCTACAACCAAGATTACCCACCAAAGCTATCATTCAGAATTGAAAGTCAGATAAAGAGCTTCACAGATAAGAAAAAACTAAAGGAGTTCATCAGCACCAAATTAGTATTACATGAAATGCTGAAGAATATTCTTTAAGAGGAAGGAGAAAAAGATAGATACAAATTATGAACAAATATATATCTAACAAGTGAATCTAAAAATCAAGTGAATAAAAAAATCTGATGAACAAAATAAACTAGTGAATATAATAGAATCAGGGGCATAGAAAAGCAGTGGACCAACAATTTTTGGAGGGAAAAAGGTGGTGGTGGGGGAGAGACTGGACACAAATCGTATACCTAGATGGATAAGGGCAGAGGGTGGCATGGGAACCAAGTAGAGGGGAGCTATGGGGGGAAAAGAGAGGAACAATTGTAATAATCTAAACAATAAAGATTAAATTTTAAAAAAACCACAAAGATTAAAAAAGGAAAACTAAAATAAAACCAAATTCCTGCCACTTCAGAATGCCTCCCTAACAGAGTACAATGAAGGGGGTTTTTAATCACCAAACTATCAGGGGCGATTGAGGCCTTCCTTCCCCGGCTACTAGCTACCGGCTGCCATGCCTTCCCCAGTGGTCAGCACACATAGTGAGCGATTGTACTCCAGGTCTCCTGTTCAAACTCCCAAGGGGGACACTTTGCATATTAGCTATATATATATAAAATAGACTAGAGGCTCGGTGCATGAATTCAGGTAAGGTGGAGGGAGGGGCAGCAGCAGTTGGCAGGCCAGCCCCTGTCCAAACTCCAGGTTGAACTCCTAATCAAGGGTCAATTTACATATTAGCCTTTTATTATATAGGAAGAGGAGGAGGACTAGAGGCCTGGTGCCCAGTGGGGTCCCTCCGCCTGGCCTGCACCCTCTTGCAAACCGGGACCCCTTCGGGGGAGGGGGGGACGTAGGATAGCCAATTTCGGCCCAATCCCCGCAGGCCCGATCCAGACGGTAAGGAACTCCATGCCCACAGGCCTGATCCAGGCAAGAGGAAGCCTGATCCTGTGCATTGAGCATCTGTCCCCTGGTGGTCAGTGAGCATCATAGCAACTGGTCATTCAGTCACTCAGATTTTTAAACAGGACCTAAGGCTGCAAACTTACATACCTCTACCATAAAAGAATTACCAAAACTACACCTATACAGTTACTGCTGAAAAACTTGAGTTTTTTAAAAAACATATTTTATTGATTTTTTACAGAGAGGAAGGGAGAGAGATAGTTAGAAACATCAATCAGCTGCCTTCTACTGGGGATGTGTCCACAACCACAGTACATGTCCTTGACTGGAATCGAACCTGGGACCCTTCAGTCCACAGGCCAATGCTCTATCCACTGAACCACACCGATTAGGGCCTCAGTGATTTTATATCTGTTACTTAGAGACAAAACCAAGGGAACTTGAGAAATCCTGTGTAACTGACATATTAATTTTTTTAAGTAGTTAAAAATAATTGTCTTCATACATAATCATTTCTGGTCAGGGTGACTAAAGCAGAAAAGGATAAATCCTCCAAACTGGAAATGGATATAAATTTTCCTACTTGAAACTAAGGAACACCTTTAATGTTCTTCCAGAATCACAGGGCAAGGGGAAAAGATCTGAGGTGAAAGAAGAAGGGAGTTGAGAAAATGACCTGAAAGAAAAAAAGAGTAAACACAAGTTCCAGGGAAAGTTGAGCTCAGCTTAAGGTCAGAAAAATACAGCCGGAGAATACATTGTAACTGCTCTCAATTGAAAAGTGCCCTGGCTGGTTTGGCTTAATGGTTAGAGCCTCGGCCTGAAGACTGAAGGGTCCCTGGTTCAATTCTGGTCAAGGGCACATGCCCCGGTTGCTGGTTGGTGCAGAAGACAGCCAGGCAATGATTCCCTCTGATCACTGATGTTTCTCTATGAAATTAATAAAAAATATACTTTTTTTAAAAAAAAGCAGCCATCGATACTTAAGTATCCGTTCACACTGGCATCTTCCTCTGGTCATAAAACTTCATTGAAACAATTTCAATGTTGCAGGTATCAGCAACAAATTTCACAAAGAAACCCCTTATCGCGTTCTTGTTAACGTGATCCATGCTGTAAGATTAACCAGACTGAAGGTAAAAAAAAACTGGTTTTGTATTGTTGTTGTTTTTTTAACCGGCAGAGGAAACCACGGGACACTTTTGACACACCACAACCACCACCTCCCCCCTTGCCCCCAAAAGCTCCCTCCAGGCTGCTTTTTGTTTACAGATGAAGAACCCAGCCTGCTTTCAAGTTCCTTTGTAACTGACCCCATCCACTCCCATCCTTGGGATTCACCTTCCCCAAACCTATTACAGTATCTGGGCAATGGAGAAAGGTGCATTTCGGAGGAAGATCAACCTAAAACAGCAATAATTATGCACCAAGAAGCACCACGGGCTAAAACCCGGTAAATTTTGTGGCTTCCCGCACCCTCCCTCCAGTCTGATGACCAGAAGTTGTTCACTCCATCTCTGCTCGTGCGCCGAATGAACATCGTCGCACTCACACTCTGCAGTCCTCAAGGCCGACATCACTGCCCGTTTTGCAAATGATAAAAACTCAGCGGATCAGAGGAGGAAACACAATGACCGAGTACCCAAATGCAACGGTTTCCGTTATTTACTCTTTTCAATCCGTTAGGTTTTGTGGTTTTTTTTTTCCCCCCCCATCTTCGCGCACAAGTGTTCACAGTCTCCAGGAGAGGACCTCCCTCCCGCCCGTCCGTCCTCACACCAACCCCCAAATCCAAAGAGCACCAGGGCCTAAGAGATAGGCAATCCCTACAGGCTAATTTGTAGCCAGGTCTCTTCCCCACCTTGTAGACAGGAACAGGGAATGATTCCTGGTAGCCGTTTTCACGTCCCAAGCGTTTCCTGTCGACCTCTCGTTTCTGGTCCGAATCCCCTGACCTCGGCTGCCGCAGAGACAACCCCCCGACCGAAAACCGGTGCACACCGCTATATGGCCGCTCTACGCCTCTGTGGGCCGGGGGAAGGCCGGGGGAAAGCCGAGGGGCTGATTCTTTACCCTGCAGCCGTGAAGATGGTGTAGATATCCAACGGATGCAGAGTCCCTTCAAGGCCTAAGCCACCGCCAACGCCGACACGCCGGCATCCGCCATTAGCTCTCCAGATGAGGACCTTCCGGTTAGCGCGCGGAGGAAAAAGGCCCCACTGGCGCCTAAAGGATTGTGTATCTTTTTTTTTTTTTTAACGCATCGGTCTTGCAGCCACCCCGCATTGAAAATTATTTACACATACCTTATGACTCTCGCTTTTTTCCAGAAGACTAGAACAGGAAAAGACTTTTTAAAGTAAACATTTTTTTTAAAAAAATCAGTTTCTCGGGCACTTCCGTAGGCAGCCCCACACACCCGCGCGCCAACGAGGAGAGGGGGGCCTCGCGGCGCCGGAAACACGGAATGGGAACCAAGATGGCGGAGCTCAGTTCCCCTCAGAAGCTGTTAGGGGCGCCTCCGCCGCCGGAGGGAGTGGGAGGAGGCCGTTGCTCCGAAATCTCCACCGAGCTCATTCGCTCCCTGACGGAGCTGCAGGAGCTGGAGGCTGTGTACGAACGGCTCTGCGATGAGGAGGTGGGAGGGCCGAGCCTTTTTTTCCTGGAGCATCCAGGGGGAGTGGGCAGAGGAGCCGTCCGTGGGGAAATCTGGGCTGCGGGAAGCTCTCCTCTTGCCGAGGGAAACGAAAAAGCACCTAGTGGAGAAGCAGGGAGGTAGCTGAGTGGTTCTTGGGACCTGCCATCTCCCTTCGCTCAGCCTGATGGTGCCCCCAAGCTTGTTTTCCCTGTTACCTGGGCGGTACCGCCCCACCCCCCATGGATTTCCCTTTAAGACTTAAGTGCCTCCTGCTCTCCGCGGGATTCAAGTTAGATTAAGAGTAGATGCAAAAAAAAAAAAGAGTAGATGCCAATTCGCCTGGTTCTCAAAATAAGAATAAAGGTGGGGTTTTTTTTGCATTAGCTTAGCAGTTTTAAAACCATGAAAGGCTTTCACCCTTGCTATCTCCTTGAAGCCTGCAGTCATTACAAATAAAGGTGAAGCGTTTTAAAATTTACTCTTGATTCGGGGGTGTGATTTTAGCGTATCACGCAGAGCTTTGTAGAAGCTGGAGGTTTATTTAAGAGTCAGGCACCGCCGCCTAATCTGGGGCAAGGCTCTTACTTCCTCTCTTGGACCCCGGGCTGCGTGACAGGTGAAGGGGGCGTGGCCTCTCGCCTCGCCTGGATTCCTTGCAGCTCCTGGCGCTCTATCTGCCTGCCTGCCTGCCTCTAACTTTTCTGGGGCAACCTGATGCTGCTGTCATTGCATTTTTAAGTGTCAGTTGGGTTCCTTGCCGGTCAAAAGAAAAAGATGTAAGCCCTGATCTAACAGTTTGGCAGCTGTTCCCTAAAGCTAAAAAGGTTTCAGCCTTGGGGCAGGGGGTAATGGAGGGAGGAGTCATTGGCATTTTAATATTTTCAAGTATTAACCAGCTCTGGCAGTTCCTGATAGGTTTTAAGCTTGCATTCATTGAGTTCCGTGGGTTCCTTGGGAGGAAAATTAAGTCAATCTTAACAGACAGAACAGCGTTAGTTCTGAATTTGTACCTGGGTAACTGTCACGGTGAAATGTCCATCTCCATCCTAATGGACTATTCTCACAGACATGCATAGCTAATATTAATAGCTGTTGTTGAGCCATAAGCCACGTACTTTATGTTTGTTATCTTGTTTGGCTCCCACGACAGTCCCATGAGATATGGGTTGCTATTCCTGTTTTAAGGGTGAAGAAACTCAAGCATAAGAAAGTTATATTAATTGAGGCAAGGCAGTACATGGCGTGGCTGTGAGAGAATTGTACACTAGGAAGAGACTTTCTGTAGCTGCCACGCTGGAAGTTTGGTTTGTATAGCTATTATATTTTAGTTTTTTTTTTATTTTATTCATTTTTTACAGAGAGGAAGGGAGAGGGATAGAGAGTTAGAAACATCAGTGAGAGAGAGAGAGACATCAATCAGCTGCCTCTTGCACGCCCCACACAGAGCACATACCCCTGATGAGAATTGAATCTGGGACCCTTCAGTCCACAGGCCAAAGCTCTATCCACTGAGCCAAAGTGGTTTCGGCAGCTATTATATCTTAAAGGCTTTCCTGTGATAGGCACTCTGCTAATAAAGGTTTGTTCTCACCTTTGTGGTGTTCATCTATTAGATGAAATAAGATATACATAATAATCATTATGCCGTGTGGTAATTGCAAAAATTAAGTATTGTTTGTTAATATCCTGGGGGAGTTTATGGAAGGAAAGAAGACGTTTGAAATGGCATTCATCCTTCAGCTAAGTGGTTGGGGTAGATAACCCTATGGATTCCTTCTGAGTATTCCAATGACAGAATGCTTCTTTGTGTTTCAGAAAGTGGTGGAAAGAGAGCTGGATGCTCTTTTGGAACAGCAAAACACCATTGAAAGTAAAATGGTCACTCTCCATCGAATGGGGTGAGTCTTCATCTCAGCAAGAGTTATTCTATAACAGGGTCCACTGGATACGTTATGTTTTCTACCTGTTATAAAAAATGTTATAAAAAGTGTGAAATAGGAGCATTACTTCAAGGTAAAGTGAACACCTAAGGGTTTTTAAAGTGTCCTTGACCAGCACTACCAACATTAGCAACATCACTTGGAAACTTGTTGGAAATACAAATTCTAGGGCCCCACCCCAAGCCTACTGAATCAGAAACTCTGTAGTGGGGTTCAGAAATCTGTTTTTGTTTTGTAGGATTTTTAAAAAATAAATTTTAGTGATTTTTTTACAGAGAGGAAGGGAGAGGGATAGAGAGCTAGAAACATGAGTGAGAAACATTGATCAGCTGCCTCTTGCACACCTCTTACTAGGGATGTGCCCGTAACCAAGGTACATGCCCCTGACTGGAATCGAACCTGGGACCCTTCTGTCTGAAGGCCGATGCTCTATCCACTGAGCCAAATCAGTTAGGGCCAGGAATCTGTTTTTTAGTAAACATATCAAGAGGCTCTGGGGCATGGCTCAAGTTTGAGAACTTCTGTTCTTACAAATGTTGTGTATTTGATAGTCATAAAAATTGCTCTTTGATGTCATCCTCTCAGATTGTTAGTTAATACATTTTATGCTCACTTGAAGAGGGTATAGGGGGAATAAGTTGTGGTGGTGGGGAAATAAAGAGAGAAAAACAAAACAGTTGGGAGAAGCTGTTCTCTAATTCTTTGACAGTACCTATTTAAGGGTGTCTTTAAAGTATAGGCCTGAGTTTATAATAAAACACACTTGGGGGGAAAAACTGTTAATAGAGTGATTTAAGCCAAGAATTGTGGGGACGTATAAGAGAAGTAGAAAGACCTAGTCTCCATCTGCAGAAAGATTTTTCCCATCTCTTACTACTACCTTCTGCCCCTGTGCACACATGTATGTTGACAATGTGTATCTCTAGTCCCAACCTGCAGTTGATTGAAGGTGATGCAAAGCAGCTAGCTGGAATGATCACTTTTACCTGCAACCTAGCTGAGAATGTGTCCAGCAAAGTTCGTCAGCTTGACCTGGCTAAGGTAATCCCATTATGGTGTTGATGTTTGAATTAGTAGAAGACAGTGGAAAAAGCCACCACACTAGAAATTAGAGCAGCACTATCCAATAGAAATCTAATGTAAGATACCAAAATTAGACAAAGGTATCATAACAAAAGAAAACTCCAGACCAATTGCTCTTATGAATATAGACAGACATTCTCAATAACATTAGCAAACAGAATCCAGCAACATATAAAAATGTCCATACTATGTGCAAGTGGGATTTATCTCCGGAATGGAGAGTTGATTTCACATATGAAAATTAATGTAATATATCAATAGGAAAAGACAAAATACACATTATCATCTTATAGACTAAAAAAAGTATTTTACAAAATTTAACACCCCTTATCAAAACATTCAAAATACTTGGAATAGAAAGGAACTTAGCCTGATAAAGGGCTTCTATGAAAAACCCACAGATAACATACTTATTGGTAAAAGACTGGTTGCTTTCCCCCTCAGATTAGAAACAACAAATATGTTACCTCTTGCTGCTTCTCTTCACCATTAACTGAAGGTTCTAGCCAGGGCAATTAGACAAGAAAATGAAATAAAAATGATTCAGATTAGAAAAGAAGATATTTAATACCAACCACATATGTACTTTAAAATTTTTAAAAAGTGAAACAGAAATAGGTGAAAGTCATTTTTAAAATATGTTTTATTTAACTCATATCCATGATACCATTTAAATACTATGTAATTTCTATAAAATTGTCATAATGAGGTATTTTAAACCCAGTGTATATTTTATACATCCATACCTTAATTTGGACTAGCCACATTTCAAGTTCTGTGGTTAGTGGCTTCTGTATTGAACAGAACAGCAGATTCTGAGCTCTTGAACAAATTCCCAGCCTTGGTATAACTTTTCCTAATCTGTGTTCAGATTCTGTAAAAATAACTTATCAAAAAACGAAGCCACATACCACCAACTCACATATTAAAAGTTATTTTTTAACATTCTTGCTCATTCTAGTAGAAAATTAGTTTCCTACATTTTTCATTTACTTTATAACTTGTTTTACAATCTCATGTTTCAAAAATGTCAAATCTAAGCCAGATATAAAAATGGATTATCACCCTGACTGGGTAGCTCAGTTGGTTAGGGCCTTGTCTCATACACTAAAGTTGCAGGTTCAATCCCTGGTCAGGGCACATACAAGAATCAACCAGTGAATGCATAAATAAGTGAAACAACAAATCATTCTCTCTCTTTCTCTAAAAGTCAGTAAATAAAAAATAAAAGCTGTTTGCTTGGTGTGAACAACTTTAAAAAAAGGAAGTAAAATATGGATTATCTTTGCGCCAGCTTCCATTAGTTGAATGATCTGGTCACATAAATTGCATGATACTTGTCAGTGATCTTGATCATTAGCAGTAACAGTTTTGTAAGTGGTAGTGTTTTTAATTTCCCAATGAGAACTGAAAAGGACCTATGGTTAACCAGATTCAGTCCCTGAATCTTTCTATCTTCTGAAGAGAGATTTTTGAAAGAATAGGACATGGTTGCTGAGCACAGGTCTTTTTGCAGAACCGCCTCTATCAAGCTATTCAGAGAGCTGATGATATCTTGGACCTGAAGTTCTGCATGGATGGAGTTCAGACTGCTTTGAGGAATGAAGATTATGAGCAGGCTGCAGCCCATATTCATCGCTACTTGTGCCTGGACAAGTCAGTCATCGAGCTCAGCCGACAGGGGAAAGAAGGTCAGCATCCCAAACTGTTGACTTCAGGTTAACGTATAAGCATCTGTAATCTGAACTAGGCTCACTCAATCAGGAGAAGGGCAACTATTGTTAGGAAATTTTTTTTGTCTGGCAATAGACCCTGTGTGGGGCCCACATCATCCCAGGGCAGTGTTGTTATTCCTATTTTATGGAAAAGGAAATTGAATGCAGATCTGTTCTCTAGCCAGTGGGTTCTTTCCATTTGCCTACTTAAAAAAACAAATTCTGGTTGAGCACTGACCTATGAATTGGAGTTCACAGTTAGATTCCTAGACAGGGCACATGCCCAGGTTGCAAGCTCGATCCCCAGTGTGGGGAGTACAGGAGGCAGCTGACATTGATTCTCTCTCATCATTGATGTTTCTCTCTCTCTATCTCCCTTTCATACTCTCTCTCTTCTCCTTTGAAATCAATAAAAATATATATTTTTTTAATTAAATTCTTAGCCTTGTATTCTGAGCCTTCTGTAATCTTGACTCGCCCTTTCTATCCTTATTTCATGCTATTCACACATGCATTCATTCAGTGTGCAAATATTTATTGAGCTCCAAATGCCAAGACACATACTAATATAGTTGACCTTTGAACAACATGGGGGTTACAGGCGCCAACCTTCCACACAATTAAAAGTCCGTGTATAACTATAGTACTATTTTAAATACTCTGCAATACTTTTTGTAAAAAAATCTTTCTGTTTCTATTTGCTCACTTCATAACCTTTGCCTGAAATGTATGTTCCTTTTATTCAGGTATCAAAATCCAGTCCATCTTTGAGATGGGATGTCACCTTCCTTCGGAAGCCTTTTCTGATTACTTCAAATAGAAATGTGACTTATGGCACCTTTATTTATGATAGCTATCATATACTGAATTTATTATAGTTACCTGTACACAAAGCTTTCTCTTTCAATTATAACTTCTGTGACAATAGGATTATGGCTGATTCATCTTTTAATTATCCACATTACTGGTACAGTATCTTGCACACAGTAAATGCTTAATACATATTTTTAATGAAAAGTGGTTCACAGTCCTGGCCAGTTTTGCTTAGTGGCTAGAGTGTCGGCTATTGAACTAAAGGGTCATGAGGCATGTACCTGTCAAGGGCATGTACCTGAGTTGCATATTCAGTCCCCAGCCTGGTCGGGGCACGTGCAGGAGGCAATCAATGTATCTCTCTTACATCAATGTCTCTCTCTCCCTTCTTCCCTTCTATTCTTTCTAAAAAGCCAGTAAAGCCTGGTATGACTCTGTGGTTGAGCATCTACCTATGCACAGGAGGTTGCCAGTTCAATTCTTGGTTAAGGCACATGCCCAGGTTGCAGGCTCCATCCCCAGTAGAAGGTGTGCAGGAGGCAGTCAATCCATGTTAATATTTCTTTCTCATCAATGTTTCTCTCTTTCTTCCTCTCCTTTTTCTCTGAAATCAATAAAAACATTTTTTTTAACAAATACTTTAAAAAACGTCAGTGAAAAAAATATCCTTGGGTGAAGGTTAACAAACAAAAAGAAAAGAAAAGTGGTGCACACACTAAGTGGTATTAATTTTCACTTTCTCCCCATTGCACAGGGAGCATGATTGATGCCAACCTGAAATTGCTGCACGAAGCTGAACAGCGTCTCAAAGCCATTGTGACAGAGAAGTTCGACATTGCCACTAAAGAAGGGGATCTGCCCCAGGTGGAGCGCTTCTTCAAGATCTTTCCACTACTGGGTTTGCATGAAGATGGATTAAGCAAATTCTCGGAATATCTTTGCAAGCAGGTATGGCCCCCGATTCTTGGCAGGATAATGGTATGGTTCTGTGCCTACAGATTGGAGTACTGGGTAATCCCATGTCAGTGGATAATTTCTTGCTTCTGATGTGACTCCCCTTTCCTGCTCTTGCAATAGCCTGGCAGAACTGAATGCATGCACTCATTCAACATTTATCTATTTCCAGTGTACTGTGTACCAGGCCTAGTCTGGACATCTGCTGATGCATGTTTATTTCCAACAGACCAAGTGAAAGTATAGGAAAATTAAAATGCAAATCCTCTGACAATTTGACTCATCCTTTTCAAGCTCTCAGCCAGGAACTGACTTCTTTAAAGAGCATTTTGAGTTGGTCAGTCCTAAAAGCAATCCCCAGCCTGGTCGGGGCACCCTAGTTATGATTGAGTTTCAAAATAAGCCATAATAACACGAAGCAGATTAGGTCACTTGGGGTTAAATCCTGATAAAGAAACAAGCTCCAATTAAAGTCTTAGCCCTCTTCCCCTACCTTAGACAGAAAGAAGCAAATCCCAGGAAGCATGTGTGCAGAAACTATTGTTTGTTAATTTATTTTTTATTTTTTTAGCCATTACCCAAGGATATGTTTTTATTGATTTGAGAGACAGAGAGAGAAACATTATTGGTTGCCAACTGGGAACCCACAACCTAGGTGTATCCCCTGACCAGGAATCAAACCTGCAACCTTTTTGGTGTTCAGGATGACACTTCAACCAACTTAGCCACCTGACTAGGACTTGTTTTTTTTTTAAACTGTATATCACAGTGCATCCTGTCCCTCCCCCTGCAATTTTATGTAATGAAACACTAATCTGTCATTAAAAAAATAAGGCTGAAACCGGTTTGACTCATTGGATAGAGCATCGGCCTTTGGACTGAAGGGTCCCAGGTTCGATTCCGGTCAAAGGCATGTATCTTGGTTGCGGGCACATCCCCAGTAGGAGGCGTGCAAGAGGCAGCTGGTCGATGTCTCTCTAATCGATGTTTCTAACTCTCTATCCCTCTCCCTTCCTCTCTGTAAAAAATCAATAAAATATATGTAAAAGAAAGAGAAAGAAAAAAGAAAAGAAAAATAAGTCAGGCCCTAGCCAGTTTGGCTCAGTGTATAAATCATTGGCCTGGGAACTCAAGGGTCCTGGGTTCAATTCTGGTCAAGGACACATGCCCGGGTTGTGAGCTTAGTCTCCGGTAGTGGGCGCATGGGAGGCAGCTGATCAACGGTTCCCTCTTATCATTAATATTTCTATCGCTCTCCCTCTTCCTTCCTCTCTGAAATCAATAACAAATATATATTTTTTAAAAGTTACCGAAAAAGGAAAGAAAAATAAGACAGTTCCATATGTGCTGACATATTTCACTCTAATGTATATGGTTTACTAAGTTAAACAACAGTATGCTACCATTCCTGTTTAAAATGAGGGCCATGGCAATAGAGATATATGCTTGTATAAGCATGGAGTATTTTTGGAAGGTTTAACAGTGAACCTTTTGTCCCTTTTGAACATTTAAGTGTTTGTATTTTACCCATTCTAAAAAATTAATCAAAATACAGTTGCTTTATGTTTTTTATTTTTTAAAATTTACTGAATTTAATCCTCACTCGAGGACATATGTATTGATTTTAGAGAGAGACAGAGAGAGAGAGAAGAAACAAACATTTATGTGAGAGAGAAACATCTATCGGTTGCCACTTAAACTTACCTCAACCAGGGATTAAACCCACAACCTAGGTATGTCCTCTTGACGGAATTGATCCACGCTACCTTTTGGTGTATGGGATGATGCTCCAACTAACTGGTACTTTTTTATAATCAGTAGTTTGCCATTTGGGACCTTGAAATGGCTTCTACTTTTAATCCTTTCCAAGTCCCTTCAGCAGTGCCCAGATTCCTTGTCCTGCTCAATAAAACACCATTAATGATAACTTTGAATTACACTTTCAGATGATTATTGAAATTGGGAGCACTCTCCCTTGGCTAATGGCAGAAAATATTTTTAAGCAAGAGAAAAGCATTATTTATACCTCTGAGTTGAAGTTCCTTATCTTGTCTGAGGTTTAGACA
>PVJN01040770.1:0-19095 GCA_004026805.1 Lasiurus borealis
ATGGGTGCCAGCCTGTTCTGAGCATCCTTCTCCAGCTCCGCGTTCTTGGTCTGGGCCCAGTTTTTCCACACTTCAAGCCCTTCTTCGGGCTTCAGAGAGTTTGGAAGCAGAAGTTCTGGGGAAGGCTGTGGCTGCGACTGTGGTTCAACCTCAGCCACCTGCACAGTTTGAGCCTGAGAGAGAGAGAGAGAGAGAGAGAGAGAGAGAGAGATCATCAAATGGTCAATATCCCTTCGCCTCAGGCCTCTGTTCAGCACAACTGCCAGGAAGATGTCACTCGCAGCTCTTTCAATAAAAACTCTCTTCTCCTTGCTGTCCTAATTACAAGAGTCTTTGAAATTTATTCCTTACCCCAGGGATAGCAAAGCCTAGTACCGTGATTCTCTGCCCTGGCTGTACTTTTTTTTTAAAACACGTTTTTATTGATTTTAGAGAGGGAAAGAGAAACATCAACTGGTTGCCTCCTGCATGCACCCTAACTGGGGATCGAACCCGTCACCTTTTGGTTTATGGCATGACGTTCCAACCAACGGAGCCACACCGGCCAGGACTGCACTTATAAGACGCTTCAAGCGCGGAAACCGGTCTGCTGGCCACACTGTGTACCACGTGTCCAGAGCAGTGACTCACGAGATCCTGATTTAATTGTCTAAATGGAGGGCCGGCTGCTCTCGGTATTCTCAGGTCTCCCAGGTGACTGCGAGGCCCAGCCACGGCGAAGACGCACAGCTCAGAGAAAGGAAAGTATGAGAGAAAGCCGTGGCCCTAACCCTGCCCGGCAAAGGAGGAGGCGAGCCTTCTCCAGCTCCCAGAGGCTCCATTCCCCAGGCTCCACCTCAGTAACCCCGCTCTGCTCGGAGGGACCGTTTCAGACACAGGCGCTGCGCTAGCTGCCCGCCTCCAAGGAAGAGTGTTCCCGTCCTCATGGGCTGAGCGCCACGCCCTGCAGACCAGCGGGCAGAGAACACCCAGGGGTCTGAGCACAGTCCCCCCGGCAGGACAGACACCACGCACAGGCGCTTGGGGCTCCCACACGGGTCTACCTCTGAACAAACTTCCTCGAGCAGTCCTCCTGAGGAATGTCAAAGCACGCAAACCAAAAGCAACGTCGTTTACCCACGACACACACATTTGCTATCATCAAATCAGAAGATTGTACTAGCCGTGACTGGTTTGGCTCAGTGGATAGAGCGTCGGCCTGAGGACTGAAAGGTCCCGGGTTCGATTCCGGTCAAGGGCATGTACCTTGGTTGTGGGCACAACCCCAGTAGGGGGTGTGCAAGAGGCAGCTGATGGATGTGTCTTTCTCGATGTTTCTAACACTCTATCCCTCTTCCTTCCTCTCTGTGAAAAATCAATAAAAAGGAAAAGAGCAAAAGTGGAAGCAGGGCCAAGACCAGTTTGGCTCAGTGGATGGAGTGTTGGCCTGCGGACTGAAGGGTCCCGGGTTCTATTCCGGTCAGGGGCATGTACCTTGCTTGCGGGCACATCTCCACTGTGGGGTGTGCAGGAGGCGGCTGATCAATGTCTCTCTCTCTCATTGATGTTTCTGACTCTCTCTCTCCCTTCCTCTCTGTGAAAAATCAATTAAAAAAAAAAAAGTGGAAGCAGGTGTTGGCCGCCTGGACTCAGCGGGGGCGGGGCAGTGGAAATGATTCACGGCAGCCTGAGATGGTTGGTGGTGGAACCAACGTGGCTTACTGATGAGCTTGCTCTGAGCAGTCAGGGAAAGAGACTCCAGGATGACCCCTGGGCTTCTGGCTTACACAAACGGTGACTGGCTAATGCTCCCACTTTCGAGGGTTGGGGAGCTGTCGATTGTGGCAGAGTTGATGCTAAGGCAGAGCTGAGAGATCTTCTTAAATCCAAGTAAGTAAGTTAACTGCTGAATGTGTGGGGAGAGATCTAAGGGGAAAGGCATGGTCTAGAGATTCCAAGATGTGCGTCAGTGCAGCACAGGGAACGGACTGCAGTGCTGCCTGTCCAGGGTTCAATCCCAACTCTGCTGGCTAATGGTGGCCTTGCTGGGGAAGCTCCCTGCCTGTCTCTTCACGTGGAGACGGTATATGTCTCCCAGGGCTGGCGGGAGAAGTAAACGAGCTAACGGATGTAACCGAAGAACAATGCTGGCAGTCAGTGTCGGCGAACACCTTTCGCGGCGGCACCAGCTGGAGCAGGAGTGGGAACCTTTCCTGCCAAGGGCATCCACATATTACAGCATCCGAGAGCCATACAATGCTATCAACTCAAAGTTAGGTTATGGGAAAGCTCCTAGATTAATGAATTTCCAGTTCTGTCTGTGGTTGCCTTGCCAGGACCACGGCCCAATCAAATGATAGGGCCCCGGGGCCAGACGTTCCCTGCCTGATGTAGATCCGGTGAAAACCGTACCCAAGGACAGAAATCCTGAGGGGAAAGGCTAGGGCTGCCCTCTGAGACACCAACACGCACGGTTTGGGTAAAGGAGCAGGACTAGTTTCCGGAGAAGGGACAGGGCCGTGGCTAGGAAGACACCGGGAGAGTAAGACGAAGCCCAGCAGAGGCTCCGATTGCTGATTAAACAGATGTGCCTCTGGATCCGGCCCCCCTGACCTTGCCCGACAAGAGCACACTGCTGTGTGTGAACTGGCAGGTGCAGTCCGCTGGTACACAGGACCCTTTAGAGGATTCTGGGAATAACGTAGAGCGGAGAAGTACGGCAAGCGACGGAGGTGGATGAGCGGGCGAGGGAGGGAGGCTTTGCCATAAACATGGAGGTAAGTTTTCATAAAGGGGGGGGGGGCACGTGAAGGAGCACAACCCTCTCCTTAGAGTCCAGCTCCCTCCACAGCACAGCTGCCTGCCCCCCGGCTGTGCGTGCCCACGGGCAGAGGCTGTCTCAGTCACTCTGCTCCTCAGCCCAGACCCGAGGCGGCGGCCAGGGTGTGTGTGTGGTACGTGGACTAAATGATCTTTCCCGCAGGTGGAGTGTTCTTTCCAGTGCTTCTTTTCCTGGTAACATCGCTCCATGTAAGTCCCCCTAAGCCTTTCCCAGAGGAGACGGCACTGAAGAACACGGGCCACTCACATGAGCTCCAGGAAAGATCTGCTGAAGGGCCGAACGTGCAAACTATTACTATTTTTTAAATATATTTTTATGGATTTCAGAGAGGAAGGGAGAGGGGGAGACAGAAATATCAATGATGAGAGAATCATTGATTGGCTGCCTCCAGCACATCCCCACCGGGGATGGAGCCCACATCCTGGGCATGTGCCCTGAGCAGGAATTGAACTGTGACCTTCTGGTTCATAGGTTGATGATCAACCACAGAGCACACCACCCGAGCTGATTCTTCTTCCAATCACACTCCGAGGAATCTGAAACACTGCCCACCCCAAGTCCTCACATCAAGTTCAGCTCTTCACGTTGTGAAGGTAAGTCCTTTGCCCCGCACTCTCTTCTCTCCCACAGCCTCTCATGCTGCCCAAGGCCATGTCCCTTCCTCCCAGCCCTGACTCTGTGCTGGTGCCGCTCCATTCGCTGTCAATGTAAGCTGTACACTGCACTGCAGTACATACACTTCCCACAGACATGCCTCTGCTGACTCTTTAACCTGGAATGATTTCTGAAGTCCCAGTTTTTCTGTGTGTGTGTGGCACACAATGTCACACTTCATTATGCTGCCTTATGTACAATTCAAAGAAATAGAAGTTACATGTTCTTACCTACAACGGACTAGAAGCTTCCTGAAACAATGACTGTCTGTGCTACTTCCAGGCCTGGCAGCTGATCATTTAAGACCACGTACTGGTGCCCGGTCAGCCTCTGCCTGAGCAAAATCATTCACTGCCCGAGTTTCTGAGCGTGGTCCCCGGTCCGCCAGTGCTGTTGTGTCCGCTCCCTCCCTTGCAGCCCAGGAGCCCCTGCCCTGCAAGGCACCCCGTCTTCGGCGGATCCCCAAGACCAGAGGCTCTAGATCCACTACAGCTCTGCTAGATAAGGACTGGGACGTCCACTAATAGTCTTAAGAAAGAACAGCCTCAAGAAGTTAACTATTAGAAATGATAAAAGAACAAAACAACTGTAAAGTTAAAATTCCAACAGAATTATAGTGTTTCAACTTTATATAAATCTAAATGATTTAAAATGAAAATCTTAAAAAAAAATTTTCTATGCAGCTGCCATAAAAGAAAATTCAAGTAACTATGGCTTATCTTTACTACTAGGAGACAGTGCACAAAATTCATGCACTGGGGGTGGGGGGGGTGGGGGGCGCGGGGACGGGACAGTCGGACCCTCAGCCCAGTCTGTGCCCTCCTGCGGTCCGGGAGCCCCGGATGATGTGACTGGCGGTTTAGGCCACCGGGCCCACGCGGGCAGGTGGAAATGCTGAGCACTGCAGAGGCGGGAGGCTCCTGCCACTGGCGCTGCGCTTGTCAGCCGTGAGCCTGGCCTCTGGCTGAGGGGAGCGCCCCCTGTGGGAGTGCACTGACCACCTGGGGGCAGCCCCTGCACTGAGCATCTGCCTCCTGGTGGTCAGTGGGTATCATAGTGACTGGTCATTCTGCCGTTAGGTCGATTTGCATATTAGCCTTTTATCATATGGGATTTTTAAGGACCATAAAAACACCTTTGTGAAATCCCACTGATAAATGGCTTGTCTAAGGCTCCCAAAGGTGACAGGCCGACCAGGAGGTATTTTAGATCTAATTCACTGACCGTGGACACAGACGACAATGAAAAAAGGAACAATTACTCGTTCGTTCCACTGAGCTAGTTTAGAGTCTGTGCTAAACTACTGAGGTTCCACTAGGTCCTTTCCTTGGTGATACAGAAAGTAGCTCCTCGGATGAGGACACCACTTAGGGTACCACTCGTCTCTCCTTAGAACTTCCCTCTAAGGGGTCACCCCAGGTAACCCCAGAGCAGTTCCTGGCCACTTCATTTACCTCCAGGTACAGGACGGACTCCTGTTTCAGAGCGTCGCCTGCTGCTTCTGTCCCCGCTCCCCCACCTGGAACACTAAACACTGTACTACGTCAAGACTGACATCGCTCCTGGAACAGCCAGGCAGGTTCGGGCCGGAGTGGGGCCTGAGGGCAGGCTGCCCCCCCGAGTCTCACTTACTGAGCAAGTGACCTGGAGCTGCTGCTGCTGCTGAGGCGGCGGCGGGGGCGGCGTCTGCTCCTGGGGCGTCTGTGGCTGCGGCTGCTGCTGAGGGTCCCAGATGTGGACAGTCTGCGCCGTGTTCTGGTACGTGCCGGCCACGGCCTGCACAGCCACTGGAATGTGGATGTTGCCATTCATGAACTGTGCTGGGAAGAGCGAGTTCGCCAGGGTCTGCACGACCTCTTCGTGGGAGTTTTTCACCACGGACGTGCCCACCATCTTCTCCTTGTCGTCCTCCAGCTTTACCGCCGTCAGCGCGGTGGGCGAGCCGCTGACGTGCACGGCGTTGTAGGCCTCCTGGGGAATGGCGATGTGGGTGATGCTCTGCTGCTGGGGGTCGCCCCGGGGCTGGGCGGAGTAAACGGGGATGGTCCAGGTCTCGCCGGTGGGGCTCGTGATGGTCCCGGTGGCACTGTACAGGTGGGCACTGTCCACCGTCAGCAAGTCTGGCCTCAGAGACACGTAGCTCTGCTGCTGGCCCTGTGGGATGGCCAGCACGGTGGCCACCGGCTGCCCTGAGATGGCGTAGGACACGGTGATGGGCATGTCCACTTTGCGCTTCTTCACCGGCTGGAGGACGCTGGCCGTGCCCACCCGCCGCTCCCCTTCCCGCGGGGAGCCCTGCTGGGACGGCGGCGGGGAAAGGGCGCCCACGGTCTGGATCTGGATCTGCTGCCCCCCCGCCAGAGACTGGCCGGCCACCAACTGAGCCTGGATCTGCTGGTGTGGGATGTGCTCCTCGGGGATCTCGGTGGCCTGGATCTGCTGGGCCGCCTGCACGTGCTGCACCTGGATCTGGGCGGCCTGCAGCTGCGAGGGGCTGGGGCTCTGCAAGGTCGGGGTCTGGATGGAAGGAGCTGCCGGCTGCGGGGCCTGGCCTTGGATCTGCACCTGGACCTGGAAGGGCTGCTCCGGAGGCTGGTGAACGGTGAGCTGCGGGGAGAGCTGCTGGGCTGAAACCTGCTGCGGAGACTGCTGTACCTGCACTTGTACCTGCGGCGACAAGATTCACCGTGAGAAAGCGCGACGCTGAGACCCAGCCCGGGGGAAGGAGGCTGCCAGGCGGAGGCCCGAGGCGGCGCGAGGAGGAGGGCCTGCCGGGTCCAGGCTTCCAGGAGGCCCCCCTCCCAACCACTGGCAAAGTTCTCCAGCAGCACACTGCATCAGAGCAACAAACACCCACTGACAGCAACCAGACCATCAACTGGGGCCGACGAAGGAAACACTCATTTTTCACTCTTTTTTAAAAATGTGACACCCTTCACCCTGTCCGGTTTGGCTCAGTAGATAGAGCGTCAGCGGACTGAAGGGTCCCAGGTCCGATTCCAGTCAAAGACACATACCTCGGCTGCAGACTATCTCCAGCCCACTGGGGTGTGTGCAGGAGGCAAACCAATCAATGACTCTCTCTTACACCAATGTTTCTATCTCTCTCAAAAAATCAATGGAAAAATATCCCTGGGTGAGGATTAAAATGTGACCACCTTTGGTTTTGCTTATTGATATAGCAGTACAAGTACATAATTTATAAATATATATTTACTTGCATGTTAAAAAAAATACTTATCCAGGGGGTGAGTGATAGAAAGTGTGGGGACCACTATCTAAACGGTCAGAAAGACAAGTATGTGCCTTCCACGGACACTCAATTCCCAACTCAGGCTCAAAACTACTCCACCACAGACAACTAGTGGAAAACACAGCAGAGACAAAACTTTTGACATGTCTTTTAGAAATATCTCAACTTTGCTGCATTTTAAAATGCAGGCACCGCCCTCACCAGTTTGGCTCAGTGGATAGAGCGTCGGCCTGCGGACTGAAGGGTCCCAGGTTCGATATGGGTCAAGGGCACATGCCCAGCTTGTGGGCTTCATCCCAGGTAGGGAGTGTGCAGGAGGCAGCCAATCAATGATTCTCTCTCATCACTGATGTTTTTCTCTCTCTCTCCCTCTCTGAAATCAATTACATATATGCAGGAAAGATTTGGGAGCATTTGAGATCTTGCTTTATGGCATGTATGTCATCAGTTTGGCTCAAATAAACTTACAAAATTTCAAAAAAAAAAAAAAGGGAAAGTTTTTCCATCAGACACACCCATCTCATTACTTTGAACACAGCTAGGAATTAGGAGAAAGAACACAAAAAGGCAGGTGTGGAGTCTGTCTAATAGCAGAAGGAGACAGTGCAAAAGATAACAGGAGGTGGTGCTGGGACAGTGGCTCTCCACATGAAAAGGACGAGGGCGGACCTCCTCCTCACAACGTGCTTAAGAAATGGGAGAGCACCTGAACGGACATTTACCCAAAGGAGACATGCGAATGGCTAACAGGCACATTAAAATTGTTCAACAGTGCTAGCTAGCTACAGGGAATGCAAATCAAAATCATGAGATGCCACTTCAAATCACCAGGATGGCTATAAAAAAAAAAAAAGAAGAAGACAAATAGCAAGTGTTGGTGGGATGTAAAGAAAATTGGAATCCTCACACACCACTGTAGGTGGGAAGTTTTAATTTTAACTGGAGGAAAAACTACTCTTGCACACATCATAAACCCACTTGCAGACCAAGTGGCAGAGGCTACCTTCTATTTCACCAGAACACCCCTCACCACACCCCTCCTCTTCCACTCCCCTTTCTATTTTGTTGGTGGGAAAAAAGCATCAAGGGCAAAATTAAATGCAACCACAACTCAGTAGCAAGAAAGCAGCATTTGTAACTAGAGATTTAGTTTCACATAAAGAACGCTAAAGAAGAAACTGTCACCATCCCAGCAAATGTATTAGTTTCTCTTTCAGAAAGCTCGCTGTGCATTAGCATTATTAATTCCTGAGGCTTATAAATAGCAAACGCAGACCTAGAAACCTGCAGGTGACCTGAGTCACGGGACCGTGCAACTAGATGAAGATCACTAGAACCACCAGCTTTCCCATTTCAAAGTGAGTTCTGAATGTCATGCTTTCATCACGAGCCCAGCTAACCTCCCGTGTTCCTCATCTCTTAGGGAGACAGGACCGAAGGGAACTTCAGTCCCATCCGTGTGTCACATCCAAATAGACCTCTGATTTCCAGACTCTCCCATCCTCCCAAGCGAACGGCAAGCATCTGTGCTCACTGACGGTGCTGCAAATGTTTTTAGTCTGCGTGAACTATGAAAATGCTTAAGAAAGAGCACTGCTCTTGGTGGAAATAACCCGAGACTGTACAGAGATGTGGTCCCCTTACTCAACACAACGACGGCGGCAGAGAAGGCCGAGGCAGAGGATGCACCCCCGCACCGCCCTGTACCTGGACTTGCTGCGACTGCTGAACCTGGATCTGCTGCTCCTGCTGGGTCTGCGGCTGAACGCTGGTGGTGACTGGACAGGCGAGTTCGAGCAAAGAGCCGGCCACCTCCGTGCTGTCGGTGTAGATGCAGTTCCCGCCCTGCTGGTACACCATGGTCGTGGTGGTCGTCTGCTGGAACTCCTGCAGGGCTTCGGGCCCCTTCGAGGCGAGCGAGTCCAGGAACTCCTTCATCCTGTGCTGCGGGACGGACCGCGCCTTCACGCGGATGTACTCTTCAAAGGAGATGGTGTTCTCCAGAGAATTATTCATATTGCAGAGGCCTCAGGGTTCCTGTTATAAAATAAATGGCACAAGTCAAAATGATGCTATTATTATTTTTTAAAAATATATTTTATTCATTTTTTACAGAGAGGAAGGGAGAGGGATAGAGAGTTAGAAACATGGATGAGAGACATGGATCAGTTGCCTCCTCATGGGGATGTGCCCACAACCAAGGTCCATGCCCTTGACCGGAATCGAACCTGGGACCTTTCAGTCTGCCGGCCGACGCTCTACCCACTGACCCACACTGGTTTCGGCTATGCAATTATTTTTATATCTTGAAATGCACAGGGCAATCATGCTTACATCAGAATAGAATAGTGGGGCAACTCTATACATCTGGGATCCAAAATAAAGTTTTATTATACCACCTTATTTTTTCCAACTAATGGTTATCTAGAAATTGTTTCCATAAACATTTCTTAACCAATCTATCACACTGAAGACAAAAAACCAAAAGCATGCGTCACAGTACTGGAGGAAACAGGCTAAAAATACACTCTCTACCCAGCACTCGGCCAATCCCATCTTTTCCGCAGAGCCAAGCACTGGACAGCAAGTCGCATGCAAAACTGCTCTGTGTCCACCAGAGAGGACCGACTACCAGGGATAGCAGGGATCCACTGACCCATTCTACTTCCACCGCCAACCACGTGCTCCAGTGGAGGGACAGCACACCACCTCGCTGTGGTAAGACCCAAGAGAGAGGGGATGTGCCCTGGACCTCTCCCTCTCATCAGGAGCACCCCAATTCCATGCTGCCACGTACTGCTCATTCCTGTGTGACACAGCTTACTGAACAGGAGCATGGTTTGGAGCCAGACTATCTACGTTCAAATCCTCCCTCCTTTTCTCCTTAGCTGTGCAATCCTGGACAAGACAGATGACCTTAGTTTTCTTTCTATAAAATGGGGATAAAATGGACTTCACCTCACAAAACTGACACGAGGATTAAATATATGTAAAGCACTTAGGAAAGTATCTGTCACAGAGGGGCTACATAGTATTAATTATTAAAGTAAGCGGAGGAGGGAAATGAATGATGTCTTCAATAATAGCTCACTACCACAATGCAGAAACCAATCCTACAAGTTTGAGAGGGAACCTGCAGGCGGGGAGAGCACCCCGTTCCGGAAGGACAGCCATGCAGCCTGTGAGGGCGGGGGCTGTCCTCCTGCTGCTGCTGCTGCTGCTGCTGCTGCTGCTGCTTTCCCACCAGCCTCTGCGGCAGCAGCGCCTCCAGAAGCTCGGAGAGCAGGCAGGATCTGAGAGCGACACAGCCGGGTGACCCTTCCTGCCTGAGGACCCCCAGTCACTCTCAAAAGCCCGGAAAAGCAATGTTTCCTGAGCCGCCAGCTTTCACTGCCCCCTTCTGCCTGACGTTACAGATAGAAGGTGTCCACATCACCTCCCTCAGCTGGCAGACAGACCGTGTCCTGTCCTCTGCGAATGACTGCCACAGAGTAGGTGCTTTGTTGCATTTGGAATTCAATATGGAACAAGAAGCATTATGATTCACTCCCTAATATCTATAACTTACAACCATAAATGTTATGCTTTTCCCTAGTCCATGGTTAGTACATACTTTGGGGAAAACCCCCAGGCAGAGTGAGATCAAAGAAAAAATGACTTACTGCTAGTAATTGTCGGGCACTGGCCATATTTCTGGAGTGCCGTAACACAGCAGATTATATCCAGGTGTTTCACAGAGTAGCCCCAGCAATGACCCTTCTATGAGGATGTCCGTAACATACTGTGAATGCACGGCCCACCAGTAAGACAGCACAGACCCCATCCTGTCCCAACCAGGCTCCTCGGAAACCGCCAGCGGGGGGCGCAGGGCACACAGGGCCCTGCCGCTGGCCTCGCCCCTGAAGTGAAATCGCAGGCCCCCTTTTCGCCACACCCGCCCCGCTCTCCTCCTCCACGGCCGGGCGGAGTTACTCTGTGTGACTTCAAAATGAGCTGCCATGCTGTCCACAGGAGTACGAAGAGCGAGGCCCAGCACCCATCCCACCGAGACACAGTCAGGGCAGGCTCTCCGGTGCAGGTGACCCACAAACTCACATCGCACAGCGGTCAAAGCGCCCCTTTGTAAGCACATCACAGCTGGAATCCCCTTAGAAGGCACCTCTCCTGATACCGACTCCACGGCATCACAAAGTTCTCAACACGTGACCCTACTACCTAATGACACACACTCCCGCTCCAAGGGCACAGGGCAGAGCTCAGCAGCAGGGAACGGTTCTCTACCACACAGTGCGGATTTCAGGTGTTTGCTGTGTTGTGTTTTTTTAAACAGATCCGGGCTTCTGTCTCATTCCATCTTCTTTATTTTTTATATTTTATCCACTTTTTACAGAAAGGAAGGGAGAGAGATAGAGAGTTAGGAACATTGATGAGAGAGAAACATCGATCAGCTGCCTCCTGCACGCCCCCTACTGGGGATGTGCCCACAACCAAGGTACATGCCCTTGACGGAAATTGAACCTGGTACCCTTCAGTCCGCAGGCTGACACTCTGTTCACTGAGTCAAACCGGTTTCGGCTGATGTGTTGTTTTTTTACCTCTATTATAAAACAATGGCAGAGGTCAACTGAAATTTGTATTTCCTCAAACTTATTTCCCTCACCAACTAGTTGCATTCCTGTAAAATTCTGAGAGACTGCTTGAATTTTGAAGATTGCCTGTGCAGGAAATACAGCTATATATCAAAGCAATAAAAATAAATTATAAGGAATCATGCAGCAAAAACTTTGTCTCAAACCTGAGAGAAGATAAATATGAGCAACAGAAGTACAAAGGAACACTGCAAACTGAGTTTACAGAACTCGGAAGCCTTCATACAAACACCGCTGGCTAACGGCAGTCCCCCGAGTCTTCCGAGTGACCGTATTTCCTTTCACCTGTAACGTTTCGGGACTTGCAGACTCTTCTCAAGGCTGATATGAGGTATAAAGGAGAAACACACCCGCTTTCTTCCTAGAAACAAGCTCTCTTCAGTTTTCAGTGTATTTTCCACTTTGGTTTTCTGTGTGTTTTTTTTTTTGTGGGGGGAGGTGGGGAGTAGGTAAAAGTAATATATCCATTTTCTAAGAAGAAATGTTCAAATACTATACAAAGGTATAAAATGAGGAAATCACTAAGAATACTTTGACCTCTGGTTCTTGACCTACCTATTTTATTTTTTTTATTTTAGAGAGAGGAAGGGAAAATGGGGGAGCGAAGCCTCAATTTGTTCCACTTCTTCATCCATTCATTGGTTGATTCTTTTTTAAAAAATCCTCACCCAAAGATATATGTTTTCTTAAAGAAAGAGGAAGGCAGGGAAGGAGCAAGGGAGGGAGTAAAGAGAAAAAGAAACATTGATTGGTTGTCTCCTGTCCTCGCCTGGATCAGGGGTCGAACCCACAACCTAGGCAAGTGTCCTGACTGGGAATGGAGCACACAACCTTTTGGTGCACAGGATGATGCTCTACCCGACTGAGCCACCTGGCCAGGGCCACTGGTTGAGTCTGGTACGTGTCCTGTGAGGACTGAACCTGTAACCTTGCCGTATCTGAACAACACTAACCAACTGAGCTACCCAGCCAGGGACGCGTGATCTCCCAATTTTAAATAAACACTGACCTGTCCCTTAGGAATGGTGTCCGGGCATTTAAAGCATCTTCCTCTCACCAACTTCTGCCAATCACGTTTTATTTTTGTCACAATCGTTTTGATAACTTTAAACCTCTATTTGTGGACTCATTAAGAGTATCTCTAGACTTCCCACTATCCTAACTAATAAAGAGGGAATATACTAATTGACTGCTGCACCTTCAAAGATGGTGACACCCACAGCCAATAAGGAGAGAATATGCTAATTGACTGCCCCACCCTCAAAGATGGCAGCACCCACAGCCAAAAAGGAGGGAATATGCTAATTAACTGCTACACTCAAAGATGGCGGTGCCCAGTCCCCTCAGCCCCCCAGCCCCCCAGGACCGGCCGAGGCCTGCACTGTCAGGAGTGGCAGCAGCACAGATGTGATGGGACGTTGCCTTCCCGATTGCTAGGCTGCCTCTCGCCCCTGAGGGCTTCCATACTGTGAGAGGGGACAGGCCGGGCTGAGGGACCCCGGCACCTGACTTCATGAATTTTTGTGCACTGGGCCTCTAGTGTAACATGAAGAAATTAAAATTCCATGCCCTCTTTTTACATACATACACACACACACACACACACACACACACGTAAAATTGCTTTTTTACAGAGAGGAAGGGAAAGGGATAGAGTTAGAAACATCGACCAACTGCCTCCTGCACGCCCCCCACTGGGGATGTGCCCACAACTGAGATACAGGCCCTTGACGGGACTCAAACCTGGGACCTTTCAGTCTGCAGGCCGACGCTCTATCCACTGAACCACACCGGTCAAGGCCCATGCCCTTTATTTTTGACAAACATTTACCTAAGTGAGTGTAATTTCTGTTTAATCGATCTTTTAGTTTTAGAACACAGCATTTCATACCAAATCAAACTCAGATTTTTTTCTAAGTTAAGGTTTCAAAAATGATAAAAACTACTCTACTCCAAACAAGTCCTGTCAGTATATCCAGAATGCAACCTTCAAAAATGTCACTACAAGAACCTCTAAACATAAATTTATTCCCTGAGCAGAATGGCAAATAAAATGTATAGTAACCTCTCAAAAAGAATGGAAAAAACTTAGAAAAAGGTATCTGCTATGAAGTCTCAAAGTTTATTCTTTAAGCTTTCATCAAAAAAGGGGGGAAAAATCTATAAAACTTAGAAAATGTTGATAAAGATTTATACACACATGTTCATTATAATTTCTATATTTGTGAAAATATTTGAAATACTCAATGATAAAAACACATTTTGGTTAGTAGCTAGTCATGTGTTTTAAGTAGTTTAGAGCCAAAAGTATAAAACCATATGCAAGTACATCTACACAATGGAATACTATGCTGCTGTAAAAAAGGAATTCTTACCATTTGCAGCAGCATGAATGGAACTGGAGAGCATTATGCTAAGCAAAATAAGCCAGTCAGAGAAAGATAAATATCACATGCTCACTCATTTGTGGAATATAATGATCAACATACACTGATGAACAAAAACAGATCCAGAGACAGAAAGCGTCTATCAGACTGGCAAACCTCAGAGGGAAGGTAGGGGAGGGTGGGGGTAAGGGAGAGAGACCAACCAAAGGACTTGTATGCACGCATGTAAGCATAACCAATGGGCACAGACAGCAGGGGGGTGAGGGCACGAGTGGGGCGAAGGCAACGGCGGATAAGGACACATATTTAATACCTTAATCGATAAAGAAAAAGAAACAAAAAGATAAATCAATTTTGTTTTAGAACTTTTCAATGACAAGGCTGCATTGAAGCGTGCCAGTATAAAACGAAAGCAGGTAAAAGCATTGTTCTGGGAAATAAATTTATTTAAAACATGGAAAAAACACAACACATGCAGTGCTCCGAGCACAGCGCCCGCTGCTGGTGGGGCTTCAGGCAGAAACCACTGCTTCCACCTGCTGTTCTCACTGAACACCCGCAGGGTCTTCACCGACTCTGCACAGTCCACAAAACCACTCAAAACCTCGGAATCAGAGCAAGCTAAAAACATGTATGTAATCTTAATGAAAAAGGCCAACTTCAAAGACCATGTCAAACTGTCCCTTTACACAGACTGAAACACACAGGGCTTCATTTCTTGTCCCTTTAACCTGCTCACTTGGCAATATCCACCAGATGCACCATCCCAATAATGAAAACGCCCCAAATCAGCAGCTGACCCGACACAAAAGAGCCGTGCAGGGGAACAAGCTTTAGAAATGCATTGAAATTTTTCACACTAGTCAGTAAAAGAAAAACACAGAAAAACTAAACAATTCTTAATAGTGATGATGGTTTCTTCCTTTGCTTTTATGTTCAAAAATAGTTCTTCCTACCATAAGATCAGGTCATTTTTCCATCTACAATGTGTAAAATTTACAGTGTATCATTTATATGCTTTGAGCCATTTAGAATTTAGTTTGCATTATGTAAGGTAAATGTCTAATGTTTTCCCAACATCAAACAACTTGTCCTTTGATCATTGATTGGAAATTTGAAATTCCTCTGCCCATTGACTTAAAATATAAAGAAAGTCTGGCTTATCAGCTGTGATTCCATAGATCTTACTATAACACAGTAGCTTCCAAAAAAGCATGTTGGTACCTGGAAGATTCTTGCTGACCCCTCTCCACTCCCAACACAAAGCTGACACATAAACAAGATACGTGTGAAAAGGGAGCAAACACGATTGTATTTATTTACTAGAGGCCCGGCACACAAAATCCACGCACTGGGAGGGAAGGGGAGGAGAGGCGTGTGTGTGTGTGTGTGTGTGTGTGTGTGTGTATGTGCACGCGCGCGCGCGTGTGTATCCTCAGCCCAGCCTGTGCCCTCACAGTCTGGGAGCCCTCAGGGGATGTCCAACTGATGGCTTAGGCCCGCTCCTGGCAGTCAGACATCCTTAGCCACTGCCACTGCCACTGCCACTGCACTCACCCGCCGTGAACTCAGCTTCTGGCTGAGCAGCGCTCACCCTGTGGGAGCGCACTGACCACCAGGGGACTGCATTGAGCTTCTGCTCCCTGGTGGTCTGTGCGCATCACAGCAACTGGTCATTCTGCAGTTGGAACGATTTGCGTAGGATTCCAGTACCTTTAATTATATACGTAAGAAAAAGAGCCGGCAAAAATGCGTCTAAACTTAACAGTAGTTTTGCCGAGTGGTGGAATCACAGAGGACTTAAATTTCTTCTTGTTTAGTACTCTCCTGTATTTTCCATAATATATATTAAACAAACAGTAAATTTTTTCCCAAAGTGGTTATATAGCAATAACAGTAACAGATACACGAACAGTTCTGGTTGATTACAGCATGATTTCTCCCCCTCAAAATCTCAACTCAAAGATAAACCCATCAAGCACCAGATGTTGCATGATAACAAGATTGTTAAGTCTTTCCAGATGCTGCTCACAAGATACAAGGTTGAGTCTTAAACAGAGGAAGAGAAATGAAGAAACTCAATGAATCTACTCTCTATAACCCCATTAGCTCCATGTCAAGGACTTGGTGAGGGGCAGTAAATATTAATTAAAATACTTACAAAAGTTCTGGCTGAGTGGCTCAGTGGTTTGGAGCGTGGGACCATACACCAAAAGATTGTAGGTTTGATTCCGGTCAGAGCATATGGCTAGGTTTCGGGTTCAATCCTTGGTAGGGTCACATGTATGGGAGACAATGATCTTACACAAAGGTGTTTCTCTCTCTCTCTCTCACTCTCAAATCAATACACATATCCTCAGAGCGAGGATAAAAATTTTTTTAAAAATTTGCCACTCTGGGGCTCAATGGGGGAGAGAGTCTGTAAACAAGCATTTGCTTCTGAATACTCTAAGAATAGCTAGCTGCTTTGCACAACAATAAACGACAACCAGCCCCCAACGAAAGACCCAAGAAATTTGTTTTGTATGCACACCTTGATCAGTGCTATTTCCCGTCCTTCCTTCTATCAGAGCTTAGCATAGCGCCCGACACAGCGGGCCCTCATATATGAACGCCATCATTATTTTATTACTTTACCACTAGAACACAAGATGGTGCCAAGGACGAAGGTTACTCCGAGCAGCAATTGATTACATTTCTATTGGCCTGTTTGCTAATTTCTTTCTTTTTTCTCCTCAGATACTAAGGGAGGACCCAAGTACTCACAGGAATCGTCCCTCCGTGGGTCCTTCCAATAGAAGGCCTTTTCCCGACTCCCCATTGGGCTGTTCACTTCCCCACGCCTTTACCAGGAGCTCCTGACATAGTTCTGTATTTGGACAACACACTTCCAACCAGGAACTGAACCGATGGG
This sequence comes from Lasiurus borealis, assembly GCA_004026805.1. Classification (NCBI taxonomy): domain Eukaryota; kingdom Metazoa; phylum Chordata; class Mammalia; order Chiroptera; family Vespertilionidae; genus Lasiurus; species Lasiurus borealis. Next base: position 16,679 of record PVJN01040770.1, read on the forward strand.
CTGTAAACTGGCACAACCACTTGCAATATCTAGTAAAGTTGAAAATATCCATCCCACAGGACCCAGCAATTCTATCCTGATGCCTCTATGACTCAGTGTTAACAAGATTCCCAAACGGGGAGGAATTGAGATGTCAATCAACAGTTAAACGGGTAAGTAATGAGCTACAGCTGCAAACAACATGAGCGAATGTCACAAACACCATACTAAAGGAAGGAAGACATAAAATACAGCATGACTCCATCTATATAAAACGCAAAAGCAAATAAAGCCATGTTGGCTGAGGAATACCACCAGGTGGTGAAGTTAAAAGGAAAACAAAGACCACGATGATCACAGAAGTCAGAAAGCAATTGTCTCCCGGGACTGAGAAGCTGCAGGAGACAGGCAGCCAGGGAAGGTTCCGTCAGAGGTGCCGACCCTCTGCTCCTGGAGGAGGTGGCAGTTAGACAGTGGTTCGCTTCACACTTTCCCACTGAGCTGTGCACAGATGCTGAGTTTATAGGAGGGTGTTCACAGATTTCTGGAAAGAGGAGCTTTCTGACACAGCCCACCAGTTCTCGCTACAGCTTGCCCCTGCCTGAAGGTGAAATCAAAGGACCATTCTTCCCGCAGAGTGAGAGGATTCACCCATCGCGTCTTCAGGCGACCACAACCAGAGATCACGGCGAGACGCCAGACATCCCAGCATGCCACGCAGGAGACACGTAAATGAAACCGTTAGGCCAAGGCCGGAGAGGACTCAGACACTTGGACACACGGTGGGACAACTACATACAAAGGGACAGAAACGAAAAGGCGCCCAGGCACCCTCCATCCGCGCGGAGTGACACAACCAGCGCGAGGAAGGGTGGCCACTTAGAAAGTAGACCCGCGAGCAGCACAGCGCGCCCAGGACAACGCACACGGACTGGAGGAGGAGATGGCAGGCGGCTGCAGGGAAGCCAGCCCAGCCTCCGAAGCTGTCACAGGGAGGACAACCCCACCCCGAGCCGCAGGCTGTGGTCACCTCTCCGGGGCGATGCGCCTTTGCCACCCGCACTGCCTGACACTGGAAGGGGAGGCCAGCCTCAGACTGGCTGGGCCCAATCCTCCTTCCCCAGCGCCCAGTGAGTCCTGGCAGACAGCACCCAGGCACCCAGGCCGGCGATGGGCAGGATCCCGTGTAACGTTTCACGGCCCCGGGAAAAACTGCGCGCATGTTTCCGGCATCGGAGCGATTTGCAACTCACCGAGTCCCCACGCCGCGTGTATTGCTGCTGCTTGTCTCGAGTCCTTAAGACTGTAAGGTTCTGAAGAAGACAGAGCAAACAAGTTCCTTCCATCCTCAGCCTCTGTCTACGTTTTAACTTCCCTCTGACAACGACACGGCTTTATGAGAACTACCGCCATCGCTATCCGGTTAGACAGCTCCTTTTTCTTCCTCTGAAGCTTCCTTTTCCTCCAACTTCACGAAGCAAAGCCGTAAAACATAACCTAGAGGAGGAGGCGGCTTGGCCTCCCCTGCTACCAGAACACAGTACGTGCTAGGGTTTGGGGGTGGAGGGAGGGAAGAAGAAGGAAGAGGATTGAAATCTGTTTCACCAGCCACTCCTGCAGCGAGCGAGAGACACACCCGGGCAGGCTGCCGGCGGAACTTGTGCCGCCGGGAATGTTTGAGCTACAGAAAGGGAAAGCGGATTCTCAGGCGGCTCAGCTTCCCTCTGGGCACCTCCCGGGGCCGTGCCCCTGCGGGCCCTGCTCTGACAGCACAGGCCCCTCCCACCCGCACGGAAGGCTGCGGGGAGAAGGGTGTTCGGTGAGTGGCAGGCGTTCCGGGGGGGGGCCCCCCCGGGTGGTTTCACTTTGTCCAAAAGCACAGGGGGATCCCCTTCCGGAGCGCGCAGAGGTGACGTGTATGGATTGCGCTCCTGGGAGAATTACACTCGCTGGTGACAGGCAAGCAGGTACCCCTGAAAGACGGGGCCACCCCCCGTCCCCCCAACCCCAGGAGTAACCTCCCCGCCGCGGCACAAAGCAGCAGAGCGAAGCGGAGCAACTCGAGGAGGAGGAGGAGGAGGAGCCCGCAGCCCGCGCAGGCCGGCAGGACTAGGTGCAGCGCTCCCCCCAGCAGCCACCCCGCCGCCCGGGGAGCTCGCAGCCCCGCGTTCTTCCCGGACCGGCCATCTCGCCCGCCTCGCGGGGCCGCTGGCCAGGCCGCCAAGCCGGCTGGTTTCCCCGCGAGCGGCCCGGGGACGTCCCCCGAGCAGGAAGGGCCCAACCCGCAACCTTCCTCGCACCCCCAGCCTCCCGCCCGCCCGCCCGCCACCTCTCCGCGCAGCACGAGTGTGTCCTGCGCGCCCTCGCGGAGGCGCCGCCACCCAACAGCCGGGCGCGCGCGCGGCCCCCCCCCCCCCCCCCCCCCCCCCCCCCCCCCC
>PVJN01040771.1:0-19094 GCA_004026805.1 Lasiurus borealis
CCCTCGTCTGCCTCTCCGTCACCATCTTCAGCTTCCAGACCAAGGTCAGCCCCGGGGCCGGTGGGAGGCAGATGGGGGGGGGGGCTCCATGCCCAGTCCCCCATCTGATGAGAGATAAAGGGGATGAGTGGGGTCTGGAGAGGCCACCTGGGAGAGGTGAGGGGGAAGGAAGGCTGGTTCTGCATGAACACGAGGGGGATGCCTGTGGATAGGCCTCAGCCAGCAGCTGACCGCTCCCCTCCTTGCAGTTTGACTTCACCTCCTGCCAAGGGGTGCTCTTTGTGCTGCTCATGACTCTCTTCTTCAGTGGACTCATCCTGGCCATCCTCCTGCCCTATCAATATGTGAGTCTGGGGCTCCCAGCGGGCCCCATAGGATGGGAGGGAGCCTGCCAGCCAGAGGGTGCTGTTTTCCCCACACCCTCCAGGGAAGGCCCAGAGCCAAAGGCTCACAGCCTGCCATCCTATCCGGCCCCTCCTGGCACCTGCCCTGGGCTCGTTGGCAGAGCAAGCAAACCAACAAGGAGGCCTTTCTCAGCAGGCCTGGGCACCTGCCTGCGCCATGAGCCACATCCGGCTTCACCTATCCCAGCCTCCTCGCTAGCGGGGAGGGGAGGCTGGAGAGGAGTGTGCCACGGAGCATTCAAACGCTTGGCAGGGAAGGGTGCTCTGGAGCTCTGTGGGGCCACCAGACCCCGAGGGGTCCTGAGGAAGAGCCCCCTGGGACTCTTGGGGATCAGCCAAGTCCAGAGGGACAGACTCGGGGCAGCCAGGCAGGTGGGGGTCCGCCAGGCAGCTGTCCCCAGCCCATTGGAACCTCCACAGGGCAGCCAAATCTCAGCTCTTGTACAGGGCCCAGCCTGCTCTGGGAAATCCAGCCAGGACTTCCCAGGGATCGGTGACCCATTTTGGGAACTAAGGCCTCTGCTGATGGAAGAGGGCAGGTTGCGGGCATCACAGGAGGGGCCTGAGATCCTGGGAACCCAAGAGACAAAGCTAAATCATTGCACCCCTGCTGGGGGCTCAGTCTTAGTATACCCACCCCTGCTCCTCTAGGTGCTTGGCCAGCCCCATCCCTTTTCTGCCAGGTGGGGAGCAGCATTCCTCACCCCCCTTCTCCCAGCCCCCAGCTCTTTGCTCCCTGGACAGCTGGATTGGTTCTAGCATTTCCTTGGATCCGGTTGATGCAGGGAGGGGCCGGAGCTGGCCTGGGGCCCTCTGTGTATCTAAAATCGGGGGTACAGGGAGGGGCTCCAGAGCTTCAAAGAACCCTTTATTGACCCTGTTAGGCTGCTGGGCTGCCTGTGTTTCCAGGAATCTTCTGGGGGAAGGCCCCACGGGGCACAGCGGCTATGGTACCTCTCCTAGGGGCTGAGACTGGGAAGGAGTGTGGGACCAGCCTCTGCAGGCAGCCTCCTCCTGCACAGCCGGCAGGAGTTCCACATGGACCCCACCGCACCTCTGAGTTCCAGCCCATGTCCCCTTCCACCCCAGCCCCTTACCAGCACAGGCAGAGCCTGGGAACTCCCCACAGAGACACAGACAGACTCGGTGCCGGGCAGGGAGGGAGCAGCTGCCCCAGGGCAGCTCCAGGCTGGGAACAGGACAGGCCCCAGGGAAGTCACTCTGGTGCAGTCAGATTGGGTGCTCCCTGCCACGATCACTGTTAGCCTGGAGTTCCCTCACCCCACCCCTGGACACAGAGAATCGGGAATCCCTGTTGGGGACCTGGCATTTCTTAGGAACATCTGGGGAGGGTTGGGGGCAGGGAGGGAGGGCCCCCACGAGGAAGGTCTGTCCCACGTCCCCCAGGCTCTGGACTGAGCCCCCCTCCCTGCCCCTTGGCCCCACCGCCCCATCTGCCACCCCTGAGCCCACCTTTGGTCTGCCCCACAGGTGCCCTGGCTCCACGCTGTGTATGCCGTGCTGGGAGCGGGCGTGTTTACGTTGGTGAGTGTGGCTGGCTCCCCAGGGGCCCCGCCTTTGATCATCTCCACCATCTCTGCCTTTCCCAGGTCCTCCCTGAACCCATGTGATGTTATCTGGGGCAGAGCCGGGCTCCGTGCTAAGGTCAAGGAATTCTCTCTGGTCTCTAAGACAGACCAGCTGATCCCAGCTAATCTGGGTAGAGGGGGAAGGAAGGTCGGAACAGCAGGATGGAAGCTCTAGACAGAGCTGGGAAGAGGTGCCCCTCTCGTCTGGGGAGAACCAGGGCTGCTATGGGGGAGGGAGAGTGCAGGTCCTGGCTCCGTGGACTAAGGTCGTTGCTGCTCCCCTCGGGCAATCTGGGAAGGCTTCTTGGAGCGAAGGGCAGTCCGAGCACCCACCCTGTGGGAGAGATGGCACTTAGGCTGAGCTTGTTCCGGGCTGTTCCCACCAGAAGGGGAGTGTTGATGACCAGGACTGTGAGTCTGACAACAACAACACCTGAAGTGTATTGAGCACTTGCTCCCCTCTCCTCTGAAAGCTCCCTGGGCACGCTTCATCCTCACCATCACCCTGTAAAGGAAGTTCCGCTTTTAACAAACTAAGGTTAAGGAACCCGAAGCTCAGAGGCGTTAAATAACTTGTCCAAGGTCATCCAGCTCTCAAGGAAGCGGTAGGGCCAGATTGGGAACTGGATGGTCTGGTTGCAGAGCCCCACCGGCCAGGTGGGGAAGGGAGTGGGTGGCCGGAAGCAGATGCCCAGGGGACAGAAGGTGACCGCGGGCAGACACTCTCGCCTGGAGCAAGCCTGTGTGTTTACCCTTTAGCTCCGATGAGCTCCAGGGGTGACTGTGATATACTCCGGGGTCCCCCATGGGGATCAGCTCACGTTGATGACATCTCCTGGGTGGCAGTACCCAAGGTAAACTTCCACTGCCCTCTGTGGAGTGTTCAGCTCAACTCAGTCTGGCCAGAGTTCTGAGCATCGTCACAGGTCCCAGCGACTTGTGGGCGATAGATAGACTGGGAGAGCAGTTAGGGGGTCAGATATGTGAGCAGAGGTTTGGATAGATTGGCAAAGCAGGAAGGGGGCGTGGTCAGTTCGTGCTTTCGTTCCCAGGGGTCTTTACTGAGCTCCTGCTAGGTGTGATGTGCTGTGCGCCCAGGATGCCACAGTTCCCAGGAAGGGCAGGGTGTGTGGCACATGGTAGCACTCAGTAAATATCTGTGCGGTGAGTAAAGGACCTCAGGCTCAAGACTCGAGAGTCGGAAGAAACTAAAAAAAGGATCTAATGAAAGTCCAAGCCCCTCCTCCTACCGATGAGAAAACTGAACCCTGAAGGAGTTGAGTGATGTGTCCCAGGTTTCCTGGCAAGATGATGGCGTAGCAACGACGCGTGGCTTTGGTCAAGATAGGGTGGCCGCCTTATCCAGCTTTCCCAGAGCTCTCCCAGGTGAAGCACTGACATTCCCACTTCTCGGGGGGCCTCGTCAATCTTGGGCAAACCGGGATGGCTGGTCACCCTACAGCCCTTAACTTCTCTTGGCTCCCGGACCAGCCCTCCCTCTTCCAGGCAGTGCACGCTAAAGACAAGTTTAGACTAGGAGGATGGGGCGGGCATCTGCAAGGAGGAAAGAAAGAGGGAGGGTCACACTGGGAGGAGTGAGCTGCTGGGGCCTCAGAGGGGAGCCAGGGTTTGCCAAAGACAAATGGAAGAAGAGGGGTCAGTGCCAGGGCGGGGAGGGAGGGGGACGGAGGGGAGGAGGAGGAGAGAGGGGTGTCTGGCCGAGCATGATGGGTAGAGGGTAGAGGAGTTCACTTGGCTTCAAGAGGATCAGGTCACAAGTGTGTCAGCTACGTGGGGAGGCTGTCGGCACAAGTAGAGTTGGATGAACATTAATCCGTTAAATTTGTTTACTAATCCCTTGTGTTATTAGAATCATCAGAATAACCAACCATCTGTTCCACCCTTTACCTTTCAACAAAGCACTTTCACACCTGTTACCTCACTGGGTTTTCACCTCCACGGGGCAGAGAGAGGCATCGCTGATGTTCTAAGACCTGATTTCACGTCCGGAGCCCTGGGTGTCAAAGGGCTGGCCCCGAGCCCCAGGGCCAGGAATAGGCAGATTTAGGACGGGACCCAGGTGTCCTGTGCCGAGGCTGGGAGGTCTCTATGGTAACTGCTCCCCCCCCAGCCCCTCTCCCATCGTCAGTAGTATTGCCCTTTCTACTGGATTATTCCCATCAGCCTAGAAACAGGTTCTCTCCTCCCCACCCCACCCCCCGCCACACACACACACACACACACACACACACACACACACACACTGCCCCCTACGCCTTGCCCTGCTTTATTTCTCTCCACAGCACTCCACATGCTCTGTGACAGACTCTGAATCTTTCTGGTTTGTTTGTTTCTCGGTCGTCTCCCTCCAGCGGAATGTAAATTCTTCTGTGGCAGGGGCCTGTGTCTGGCTTGTGTATCGCTGCCTCCCCAGGGCTTAGAGCAGTGTCTGGCACACAGTAGGCGCCCTTGACATTTGTGGAATGAAGGGATGCCCGAGAGGCATGGCTGAAAGGAAGCGGCTGCACAGTTGGCTGAAGGGCTGCACCAGCTTCTGTGAGTCACAGGAGAGGAGGAACCGCAGGACTAATTAATTCCCAGTTAATGTCTCCTTGGGGGACAGCACACCAACGGCCCTGATAGGGCTCGCCCTTCGGGTTATGTAAACAGTGGTCAGACCGTGGTCAGGAGCCCGGTGTGAGGGAGGGAGCGAGCGTCCCACTGCTCCTCGCCCTGCCCTCCGTTGTTGGGTCAGAGGAAGGAGGCCATACAGCAGTCCCCTGGGTTCCATGGGTGAAGGATGGTTGAGACGCATGGGAAGGGGAGAGAGAGATACACACTGGATTTATTCCCTCCCTCCCACCCCTCAGTTTGAGGTGGACAGAGGCCATCAGAGGTCCAGCTCCACAAGAACTAAGGCCCCCAGCCTTCCCAGTAACGCCCAACTCAGAAGGCCCTTGGCCTCAGTCTGACCTCCGTCCAGCTTCAGTTCTGTCCTGCGGAACCTGCGGTCACCATCCCCAGAACCAGCGCCCGGCACCCCTTCTCTCTCCGGCAGCCCATCCTGGCATCCCCTGCCCTAGCCTGGGGCATTCTTAGCTGCACTGCAGCTAGAAAAATTAAAGCACTTTGTGCACTCCTGCCTTGCTCGCTGTCTCAGGGAAGATGCTGAGGGAGGGGTGAAGAGACGTGTCCGAGGGGTTCCAGACCCCCTGTGAGAACCAGCCCCCGCCCACCAGCCTGAGCCTGGGCCAAGTTAAGAAAATTAAGTGGTTTTCTCTCCTAGCGATCACAGCCCCTCCCCATGTCTGAGGGCAGGGCCACCAGCGGGACTGGCCTGGGCTGAGACTGGGGGGTTGGGAGCCCAGGTGTTTAGGGTTGTGGCCCAGCCTTGAGAGGCAGCTCCTCCTAGGCCTCACCCCATCAGCTTCGGTGCATTCTCCAGAGGCCTGGGGTTTTCTGCCTCACCCCACCCCATCCCCACTGGGCACCAGACCCTAATGCCAGGAGAAGTGGGTGAGTCAGCCGAAATGTCCTAACCGCAGGGTGGCCCAGCCTCCTTCCTCTCCCCTCTAGTGCCCTCTCGGGTGCTTTCTGTAGAAGCTCAGGGAAAACCAGGCAGGACCGCTTGCTGGAGGGCTGGGCTGGGCTGATGGGCAAGGTGGAGGGGCTGAGACCGCGCAGGAGGGCTAGGCTGGGAAAAGAGGACGGGTGGGCGGGGCCGAGGCCTGGCCAACAGGTTTGCGGCTGTGGATCCACGGCGCCCAGTTAATTGTGCCTCCGTGCCCACATGACTGTGGGCAGGTTGCTCTACCTCAGTGAGTTCTTCTTTGGGGGCTCCCGAAAGCGATGGAGGGTCTCCAGCCCCTAAATCAGAAAGAAGCCCAGCCAGAGGCCTAAGGAAGAAACTGGGCAGAGGCTTTTAGAAATTAGCTGATGGGCCTACTGAGACGGGAACTCTCTCCGCCTGCCCAGCCTGGCCAGTTGGAGGCCATCCCCTCTCCCTGCTTTAAGGAAGATGAACGGGAAGCTGGGTGGCCAGGCCAAGGCTGGAGACAGGTTAGGAGGCCCCTTCCGTGTCCTGGGGGCGGGGACAGGTGGCAGGGAGAGTGCGACAGCCCCAGATGCCTCGGAGTCCATTGCTTTACCCTTTAACGCCTGGAAGTTGAGTAGATTCCTCCAGAGCAGCGGGGAGGCTGGATTGACCAGTAGTTGTTTCTTTGGGGAGAAGTCCGCTCAAAGGTACCCCCGACCCGGGCCTCACCTCAGTTCACTTCCTGGAGTCTCACCTCTCAGGAACCAGACCCAGAGTCCCCTCTGCCCGGCCCAGGGGTGGAGGACTGAGGGAGATGGTGATTCAGAGGCCCCATGGGGAGCAGGGCAGGGGCAGGGGCAGGGGCAGGGGCAGGGCAGGGCAGGGTGGAGAGGAGTCACTGCTCTCCCATGCAGGGGCCACTCTCCAGCACAGAGCCAGGAGAGGCACTGTCAGAGGGGGCACGGAGCCTGCCTCCCACTCAAACCGCCTTCACGGCCTGGCTCCTCTTCTTACCACGGTGACCTTGGGCAAGTCACTTGACCTCTTTGCCTCAGATGCCTCATCTTTAAAATGGGGCCAATAGGAAACTCTCTCACGAGACTGGGTAATGATTACATGCGATAACATGCACAGAGAACAGGGTAGTTTCTCGTCTCCTGTGGTAGCTGGTACCCTTACTGTCAATGTGAACCTTGGCATCTGGAGCCCTGGAGGAGGGACCCAGGGTGCCTGGGCTCAGACCCATTCTCTGCCACATTTTAGCTGTCAGGTCGCTGTGCTTCGTTTTTTAAATCTATAAAATGCAGATAGCAATGGTGCCCACTCCATAGGTCGCTGTAACTTTAAAATGAATTAATATATGCAAAGCACTTGGAGCGTGCCCCGATCATCATCAGTGATCAATAAGTATCACCTATTAATAGTAGTCAGTTGCCTAAGGTCAGAGGCAAGATTTGCAGTCAGGTCTGTGTGACTTCCCGATCCGTGTGCTTGACCACTCACTGTATCACCCTCCCGCCCTTCCTCCTAAGCCCGCCCTCGGGTTCTCTCATCACACACTTAGTACACTGTTCCCCTTTCATCCTGGGCCAGGCTTTCTGGCTCACGTGCCTGCCAGGCCCTGATCCCACAGCGGCCCCTCTGGAGATGCATCCCAGGACCCAGGGCTACGTGCAGTTAATCTGTACCGTTAACATGTCTGACACTGAGGTCAGTGAAGACAAGAGAAGTATGCACCACTGGCCGCAGGCAACTAGTGGACTCCGTACCCCTCCTCCCCCACTCTGACCCACACCTCAGTCTAAGGCACAGGCTTAAGGCTCAGTGTTTCTTCCTGAAGAATCCTGGAAGCCCAGGCTCACTCTCTGGCCCGGACGGTGGTGGCAGGGGCGGCTGGGCCCAGCTCTCTGCACCCCTCGACCAGGAAGCCTGCAGTGCTGTTGGCCATGAGCTCTGTTTGCACGTCTCGTCCCACCTCTTCTGTCCTTATACACATGTACACGCGCATGTGCACACAACGCACACTCAGGTGCGCGCACCCACGTGTGCTGTACCCCAACGAGCGTCCCGTGGTGGGAAGCGTGGGATTTGGGGTCAGGGACTCGAGCTGTCCTCCTGGCGGTGTGGAGTGGGCCCGTCACGCACACGCCCTGTGCCTCAGTCTCCACAGCCTCAGGACGGGCTGGACCACGCAGCACCTGCCACAGGGGCTGATGCAGAGAGGTCACCACGTCTCCTTTTGTGTGGCACTAATCTTTCTTTTTAGATTTCCTAACTACGTAATATATGAACACGCTTACTCATACATTTCATTTTTTAAAATCTTAAATAATATAGGCAAGGCAAACACTGTTTTGACCTTGTCCCTCACTGTCTCCCTGCAGTGGTAACCGCTGTGATCAATATCCTTCCAGGCCTTTCTATATGTGTTTTGTAGATATTTGCTACATAGGCTGCTCTGAGGTTTGTCTGCTAACATAAAAGGGGGTCATCTGATACGGGTTTTTCTGCCCCTTGTTTTTTTCTTGTAATAGCGTATGTCAGAGATGTCTCTGCCCCAGAACTGCTCCCCACAGCTTCTCTCCCCGCCCTCTCTCCCCCCTACCCCCCGTCCTCGCTGATGCAGTCTGGTGTTTCGCTGTTGGGACCAATGCCGCACAGAGGACAGCCTCGGGCCTGCCGCTTTGTGCACTCCTGCTGGCATTTCTGTAGGATGGACACGGTCCGTGTGTTATTTTTTATGCTGATTCAATGCATTGCAAGCTCAGCGTTTTGTATTCAGAGCCTGTTTGTTGGTGGCTCTGAGCTGGCCTGTCCCTGGCACACTCCCGCGCTGCCTCACGGCTAGGAGAACAACAGACCTAAGCCTCAGCCCTGGACACAGCAGGGTCAACCCGAGTGTGTAGCCAGGGGCCCTGGCCAGGCCCAACACGAGCCAGTGGGTGAACCAGGAAAGTTTGCTGCAGATCCTCTGCCTCTGTGCATGCCCCTCCCTCCCTGCAAGCCCACTCTACCCTCACCCCCCTCAGAATGAGACAGGTCATCTGGCTGCGGCACCGGATAAATGACTGCCAGCAAGCCAGTCACCTGCTCTGAGACTCCTTCCCTCAGATGTGATATAGTGACAAGAACACGCACCTGCTAGGGCAGATTGGGTGAGTGAAATGAGATGAAAGAATAGCGTGAAAAAGGACTATTCAGACATCAGCCTAGTCCTCCTGCCTCTAGCCCCTATCCCACTTGCTCCCCAGGCAGGGTCTTGTCTTCAGCTGGCTACCAACTCAAGTACAGTGGTACCTCGAGATACGAGTTTAATTCGTTCCGTAACCTTGAGACGTGGGAAACTATGAGATGCTCAGGTCGCGGTAAACTGGTGGGTCGTGTGCAGCTGGCCGATCCGCGCGATTACTCCTATCTCAAATGTTGCTCGTATTTCAAAGCAAAAATCGCTTGCTTGACGGCTCGTATCTCAAAAATCTCGTATGTTAGGGCACTCGTATCTCGAGGTACCACTGTACCTGCTACCCATTTTGTGGTTGACCCATTGTTTAGCTCTCAGATCTTGGCGGCCAGCTAAGATGTTAACTGTAACCAAGATACCTACTCTCAACCAAGATGTTAGCTAGCAATGCTTTCTGTCACCCAGGGGCATTATTGGTAGGTAACTTTCCCCTATACTGAATGGCTTGCTAATAATATAATCGCCGATGACGTCTTTTGCTCTCATTCGGTTATTAGTTCTCTGAAGGCAAGTTCCCTGAAACATAGTAGGTGCTCAATAAATATTGCTGGGAATAAAGGGACGAAGAGCCTCCAGTTGCTTCACAGGCATGAGGTTGCAGTGATGGGTGATGCCAGGCAGGGGGTTGAATGCGGGGCAGGCTATCCCAACACAGATAAGCATCCATGGCCACGGGCCAACGGCAGGGGCAGAAATCATTTCATTCCACTTTTCTCCAAGAGAAGAGCCAGCTGGCTGTGCTCAGGGGCCTCCTGGGTGAGTGCTCCTTGGAGGGGCCCTCCCCCAAACCTGGTCAGGTCCCAGCCTTGGAGTAGAGAGATTGATTTTCATTAGCTCACCCAGGGGTGACCGGGCTCTGGGCAATCAACCAAGCAAGCTACTGATTGATAAGTCAGATCAGCAATTTATTAACTTCTGCTGGCAGGCGTGACCGCTAAGCAGCGTGTAGCGCCAGATTGGCGCCTCTCCTTGCTTGTTCTCTCTGCAGAAGGAAAATGTTTGGGGGAACCCAAGTCCAATTCAAGAGCATAGAATAATAATAGTTGGTGCTGCATACACTGTCGTACAGGCGCCCGCAAAACCACACGGAGCTGGGGTCGTTACTACTGTCCCGTTCTGGAGATAAGGGCGCTGAGGTCACATGGGTGATGGCTCCTGAGGGACGAACCAGCACTCAAACCCAGGTGTTCCAAGCCCAGCCCTGTGCTCTCACCTGCCCTTTTCTCAGAAAGGCCGACATACCGTGAACAGGGCCTTCTCTCGGCCCTGGTCATGGCTCCCCGTTTTTCTTCTGTGGAGGCCACACAGCTTCCTTAGTGACATATCTGCCTCCTCAGTGAGCCTCGGGAGATGCTGGAGGCTCAGCAGCAGCGTACACATGTTCTCAAGAGGGCACCTCTCCTGCAGATAATAACAATAAAACCACATTAATAGCTACCATTCATTAAGCGCTTACCATGTTGCAGGCGCCGTGCCAGGCGCTTTGCACGCATTATCTTTCTGTCACAACAACCTCGGGAAAGTTGTTTAGCTCTTATCTGTCAGAGAGAAATGCTTTGCCCCGGGGCCCACCACACTGGTGGGTTGGCGGAACTAAGACTGGAATCCAGTCAGCCTGATTTTCAAACCTTAGCCAGCCCCCTCTCCACACCTTCCGAGGGAGACACTCCTCTGGGTCCCACGTGCTGGACTTGCTCCCTGTTGGAGCCTCTGCCCCCGGTGCCCTGGGGTCATTGGCACGGAGGCGGGGTCCACACAGGCTTCCATGGGGCTGCACCTAAAGCAAGTCCAAGGAGCCTGGGTCCTAGAGTCAGGGAGTCGGTGTCAGGGGGGAAGGAAATGGAGCTGGGCCCAGTTTCCAGGGTAAAGTGTAAGCTGGCCCCTCCCTCCAGCTCCTTCCCCCCTGCTCTTTTCATGCTGACTTTCCTCACCCATCACACCGTGCCTTCTCAGTCTGGCAAAGGCCCACGCATCCTTCAAAGCCCAGGTTAAGGGTCACCTCTCCTGGAACACCTTCCTCCGACCCAGTCAGCCCTAATTATGGCACTTACTGGTTTTTACGGTACTCATCTCACACTCCCCACTAAGCCGTGAGCCCCCAAAGGCAGGCATTTGTGCGTTCCCCATTGGCTGCAGCTCTCAGCAAGTTCCTGGCACCCGCCCTTGCTCCGTGCATATGGATCGCATAATGAAAGTTTCAGAGAGTCCAAGGAATACGGGGCCATGCACAAGGAAGAGCCGGGCACAGCCCAGTTAACAAGAATTCCAATCCCCTGTGGATCAGTGGTTCATAACCTTCGAGACACGGGTGGAACTTTTTGGCTTCTTTCTCCCAGAAAAGTACAGCATGCCTGTCAAACTTCAGCATGCTGCTTCTTGAGGGGTTCTGCTCTGTATGCAGGGACCCCAGAGAAAAGCTGTGTGGAGGAGTCACTGCAGACAGTGGCAAGGCCTGGTAGGGAGCAGCAGGGTGGCCAAGAGGAGCTATCTCTCAGGCAGTAACTATTCGTAGTCCAGAGGCCAGAGAGGCGCCCTGGGGAGAGCCTGTTTCCTGGCAGGAGGCACGAGCCCGCGTGTGTCTGCCTGCAGCAGAGCTGATGGTGAATCACGGGGCTGTGGAGGAGGTCTGCTCGGGCTCCGATCCTGGCTTTGCCATTTCCTAATTGTATAACCTTAGGCCCGTACGTAGCACCTCCGGGCTGTGCTTTTCTCTGGGAGTAATAGAACCCCTCCTCAGTGGGGGTGTTATTAGGTCTAAGCAGGAGAATGTCTGGAAAACACCTAATAAGTTTCCATCCCCTGATCACTATGATTGAAGCATTCATTGGTCTCCTAAGAGCAGGGCCCTGGGGGGAATGGCAAGAAGACCAGGACTCAGCTTGAAGGTCCCTCAAGGTCCCCTCCTCCAGGAAGCCTTCCCGGCTCTCTGCCACACCCACACAGGGTCAGGTGCCTGTGATCAGCACCGGGTGCTTTGCTACACTCATACTCACACCTACTTCCCACTAGACTTGCAATAAGCTCTATGAGGTCAGGGATCTTGTCCGTTTTGTTCTTTACTGTATCCCTGTGCCTGGCACCTACTGTAGTAGATGCTCAGTTAATAGGCGTTAGATTAGGGACAGAGGTGTTGGCAAAGTTCCAGGTTCTGGGAAAGTTCCGGATGCTAGGCCGGAAGGTCACTGAGCAGTCAGGCAATGAGTGATAGGAACAAAATCAGGGACGGGGCCCCCTTGGTCAGTGTCACAGGGACTGAACCTTCTGACTTCTCCTCTCTCTTCCCCTTCCCTCAGTTCCTGGCATTTGACACGCAGTTGCTGATGGGTAACCGACGCCACACGCTGAGCCCCGAGGAGTATGTGTTTGGAGCCCTCAACATTTACCTGGACATCATCTACATCTTCACCTTCTTCCTGCAACTCTTTGGCACCACCCGGGAATGAGGAGCTCTTCCCGCCACCTCTCCCTTCAAAGAATGCTCCCTCGCTGGCCCTCCACCCTCCCTGTGCTCCTTCCTGTAAGCCCAGATATAAAGTAGCTGCCAGCTCAGCCTGTGGCCAGCCTGCTCCCTCCCTCCGCCCACCCCTCACCCTCACCCTCGGTAGCTTGTATCCATGCCCTGAGGGGCCCTGCAGAACCAAGGTCACCCCTTGTCCTGTGCCGCCCCTTCCCCCAGTTACATTTCCCAGACAGAGACCGTCAGGGCTGGATGCTCCTCTGGGTTTGAGGACCCAAGGGACAAGTGAGAGGAGAGCAGCAGGATCTCAGAGGGAGAGACCCGAGGAAGCCTGGGTCGATTCCTCCCAAGGCTGCCACAGCGGTGTGACGGGGGCATGGGGCGGGGGAGCAAACTGTCCCGTGTCCAGGACACCCTCCTCTCTCTCTTTCCAGGTCAGGCCTTGTAAGGAAGGGGCTGGGGTATGGCTGGGAGTTGAGGTGAGGGTGCTCTGCAGGGTGTGGAGGGGAGGTGGGTAGGCGGTGTGGCTGTCCCAGGCTGCCCATCTTCTCTCAGCTCTGAGATGATAGGCTTGTCCTAGGGACTGGAGCCCTGGGGCCAAGAGCACCCGGAGAGGCATAGGAAGGCAGTGCCATCTACCTCCTGGGTCAGGACAGAGCAGTTGGGGCAGGAGGTGGGAACGGGAGGCCCTGCTCCTACGTGGGCTCCAAGAGAGGTGAGCACAGGGCAGCCAATGGGAGGTCTGGGCTCTGCAGTCCTGCCAGGTCACCGGGCCTGCACCCCACCCGGGAGGCCTGTGGGACTGGCAGGATGGAGACCTCTTCCTCTCACCCTTTTCTCTCAGCCCCCAGGAAGCTCCCCCAGGCCTGCGGCCAGTGCTCTGCCCTAAAGGACTGGATGTTCTGAGGGAGGGAGGGTCATTCT
Organism: Lasiurus borealis; assembly: GCA_004026805.1. Classification (NCBI taxonomy): domain Eukaryota; kingdom Metazoa; phylum Chordata; class Mammalia; order Chiroptera; family Vespertilionidae; genus Lasiurus; species Lasiurus borealis. Next base: position 13,151 of record PVJN01040771.1, read on the forward strand.
GAGTGATCCAGTCCCCTCTGGAGGGAATCCTACCCTGCCCCCCAGTCCTTCCACAAGGCCTCTCCACACACCCCATTTCTTAAACCCTCCCCCCATCTCATGCCATTCGCTGGCTTACCCCTAGCCAGGCCTCCTGAGGCCTCAGTTGGTTGTGCCTCTGTCCCTTTCCCTAGCTTCTCTGGCCACTCAGCACGGAGTCCCCAAGCCCCCTCCACTCCTTATCTCCTCATCTCCCTCGTTTGGAAGCTATCCAGCCAGGGCCAGTCCCACGTGAGGAGGCCAGGGCTCCTTATCAGCCTCGAGGCGGCTGAGATCTCCGGCAGGGAATGCGTCAGCCACCCAGCCCCCTGCAGGCCCCGCTGGGGCGGGGGCCAGGGGGCCAGGGGGCCACGCCTGGGGGAAGCGTGCAGCCAGTGCGGCCAGCACGTGCGACAGCCAACCCTAGGCCAGCGGAAAGTTACCGGGTGGGGTCAGGGCGGTTCAGAGTGGATTCCTCTCCCTCTAGACGCCTCTTACCCCAACTTGAGGGGGCCTGTCTGCCCGTGGGGAGGATGCCTATGGATGCTGTCTGTGTTCCTAACCCCTCCCTCCCCACCCTTCCTATTTTCAGCTTTCAATAAATACGGCAGAAGTTTTATGGCACCTTGGGTGTTTGAGGGAATAAAGAACCAAGAAAGGATGGCGGTGTTTGTGTGAGAGACATGGGTGGGATGCTTTACCCTGTGTTGTCCTAGATTAATCCATTTCAGCCAGCCGACGAAGGTGGTACCTCGCCCGCTCCCATGGCAGAGGTGGTCAGGGGGGCTTGGAAATGAGCCCAGGGAAGGATAGCTAGCAGACTGGGAGAGGGGGGACCTGCAATGAGTGGCATGGTGGTGTGGCCCTGGGCGTTCCTAAGGATTTGTCACCCCTGGTGTCAACCCTGGCCTCCTGTCTCCCCTCCCACGGCTACTACCAGCTTTCCACTCCGTGGTTTCCACCTCAGGACACACGCTGGGAGGCCGGGTTCGTGGCATTAGGCGAGTGCTTCTTGCCCTCTGTGACTCACAGTTGCTCTCGGCAAGAAGGAAGACCTTCACCGGGCGGCACGGGGGAGGTGCCAGAACACGCCTTTCCGTTAATACCCTCTTCCAGTCGCCCCTTCGTTCCTCTCCCAAGCTCTTGCCCCTGGTCTGAGGGGTCAGAATTGCTCGCCCGCTAGCTCTGCCACTCTCCGTCTTGCATCTCAGAATCCCTTCCCCAAGCCCTTCTCTCCCCAGGACAGTTTATGCAGAAACTGGGACATGAGAAGCTTAGCATGAGGCTGAGCTCCAAGAGCGGGGCGGAGGGGAGAGGGGAAGCCCTGGAGGAAGGGGCAGCTCGGGGCCACCACAAAGCAGAGTGTGGTGCCCTCTGCCCCTCTGGGTCCTGAGGGCACACTGAGCTGGCAGCAGAGAGTTCCACCTCCGTCCACACCCCGAGGAGCCTCAGGAACACCCGGACGGGACGTGGAAGGAGGACGGGCAGGGGAGCAGGAATGCAGGATTAATGGAAACCTGAGAAACATAAAATGGGCAGGTGTCACCAGCTGCAGAGGAGGAGGGGACCTGGGGGCCCCTCACATTTTTGGCAGAGGTGGGACTGGGTCCAGGAAGGGGCAGGTTGGGTTTCATAAAGCTAGAGGAAGCCAGGAATCTGGCCATCTGTGATGTGAGGTCAGAGGTCTCCTGCTGAGGCGAGGACAGACCAAGAGATCCGCTCTGGAGACTGCAGACGAGGGACTTCCACCCTGATGCCCAGGTGCGTGCTTGCCTCCCTCTGTATCGCCTGGGGAAGCCCCAGGAATCTTGGCTCTTGCATCCTCTGCGCTTCCTCCCAGAGGAGTCAGGATGGGACAGATACCTTTACTACAAAAAGGCTTGACTCTCCCTCCCTGGCCTCCTGGAACAAGTCCCAAGGCTGCTCTCAGCTCTCCGGCGGGGCTGGGCTGTCACACCAGCACTTTGCTGCCCCTTGGTGGCCGCCTGAGGAAGAGCAGGGCCTGGTTCTGTGCTAGGAGTTGCAGGCAGGCTTCCGCTCCTGCCTCTCCTCTGACCTCCCCAGCTCACATCCCCCTCCAGCTTTCCCTTTAGTCCACCCATCGTCGCACGCCTCGGACTCACCCGTCTTCTGTAAACCACTGTGCGCCACCCCACCTGGAGCTCCCTCCCAGTGTCTGAGGACAGACACACAGCCTCAGACCCAAGTGCTATCCTTCCCAGTCCGCCGCGACTGATGGGAGATAAGAATAAAAGTACCGTGACAACGGAGACCGGTTTGGCTCAGTGGATAGAGCGTCGGCTTGTGGACTGAAAGGTTCCGGGTTCGATTCAGGTGGGGGGCGTGTAACTTGCTTGCGGGCACATCACCACTGTGGGGTGTGCAGGAGGCAGCTGATTGATGTTTCTGACTTTTTATCTCTCTCTCTTCCTCTCTGTAAAAAGTAAATAAAATATATTTTAAAAAATAGTAATATGACACCTGAGCAGTTGTTTCCTTTGCCTGCCTTTTGCTGGTCACTTCAGATGGCTCCGGGAGCCTGTGTGTGAGTTCAACTTTGGGGTGAAAGGTCCACACCAGAGCTGCTGCTCCCAGTGTATTCAGTGTGAATCAACTATCCTTCACATTTGTGTGAAAAAGGGACACTGGGGCCCCCCTTTGCAGAGACTCTTGGGACCCCAGAGTTGGAAGGAATCCCAGAGGACTGGCACCCGACCTATCACAGTTCCCCTGGAAACTCCTCCCAGTGGGGCACCTTCCAGGGGAGCCTGTTCCTTCGTGCAGTTTCTTGTAAGATTATTATTTTGACCCAAAATTTGTTTCTCTAGAACAGGGGTGGAAAACCTTTTTTTTTTTTTTTCCTATCAAGGGCCATTTGGATGTTCATAAGATCATTCGCAGGCCATAACAAAATTACCGACTTAAAAACCAGCCTGCTATATTTGGTCAAACGTTTAATTAACTCACCCCTCCTGCCTCGGCAGAGCCAGACCAAACGATTTCATGGGCCTGACATTCTCCACTCCTGCTCTAGAGAGAAAGCCTGTTGTACCCGGAACCTGGAAGGATCCCCCGAGAAGCAGCTTAGTCACCTCTCTTGTGAAGCTTTTCTCAGTCCTTCCCCAGGTGTCTTGGCCATTCCAACCTCGGAGCCCCCTGCCCTGTGCCGCTCTAGCTGGGTCTTCACCGCTCCTTCTGCCTCCTTTAATAGAACTTGAGCTCCTGGAAGGCATGAACTGTCTTTTGTTTACCCTTGAATTCACAGGATTTGTGATACCATCTTAATAAGTTTTGAATGAATGGAGGAGTGAATGAATGAATCCACTCCAACCCTTCTATTGTACCTACAAGGGAACGAAGGAGAGGAAAGTACAGTTACTTATCCAAGTTTGTACACAAGTTAGTGACTGGGAGCAGGATTAGAAGGCACATGGAGTGATAATCACGTTACCAAGGTCTTCAGTGGAACTTGTTTCCAAGGGTGGGTGTGAGGCAGGGACATGTCACAGGGGACAGTGGGAGACATTATCCTCACTTTTGACAGGTTTGAGTTTAAATTCAAGGAGAGGAGCAGAGCAATAGTTAGGGGACTCTGAAGAGAGAATAAATAACATTTATTAACTGGTCTTTCTAGTTCTGAAGTCTTTTTAGATTGAGAACAGCCATGGAACTAAACCTGAACAGCCTCAAATGCACAGACTTGGTTTAGATGTAATTCTGGACTTCAAGCCTGAGCCTGATGTTATAATGGGAGTCTTGGGAAGAAGTTGAATATATTTTACATGTGACCAGAGCATAGAATGAAGCATTGGCCACAAGTTCTTTGACCAATGCAACAGATGAAAATGCTGTTGTGTGAGTTCTAAGAGTTCTCTGGCCTAGCAATTCCAGCGGAATTCCTAGCTGACCCTGAATGGTCCTCCTTGGTTCAGCAACTCTTCACTGGACCAATCACTATGGTACTGGCGTAGGATGCATTGATAGGCTAGACCTAGGTCATATATTCACCCTGGAGCCACATTCATTCACGAGAACAAGGGAGGTGAAGGATGTTTCTTTAAAGGAAAATCAGAATATGGTTCTCAGAAGAAGTTGAATGCTAAGCAGGCAAAAACAACACATTGTCTACCACCATAAGACAGAGACCTTGTCCTCAAGGAATTCAGCATATGTTATGGAGATGACAGGGAACTAACTGTAATGTGGTAAGTGCCATGCTGGTATAGTTAGATGGGAAGTCAGAAAAGACTTCTTAGCAGCCTTTGAACTGGGTTTTAAAGGATGAGCAGATTTTAGTCACACAGACAAGAGAGAAGAAGGCCTTTAAGACAAAGAGAACAGGTTGAATAAAGACCTGGTAGTATGGGATGTTATAAATATGTTAAGAGATGACAAGTTGTCTGGTGTAGCTGAAGCACAGGAAGTTGGAAGGGAGTAGAAAGATGTTGAAATATAGAGAGGGGTCAAGTTATGAGGCACAAAGTAACGCTCTGCCAGGGAGATAGAACTAGGTTCTGTAGGCAATGCAAACACTGAAAATGACTAAGTGAGGAGTGACAAGATTAAATCTGTGTTTGGGAAACAACTGGGGAAAATAATTTGGCAATAGTATCGACTTGTTAAGATACATTTTTATAGATTTCAGAGAGGAAAGAAGAGGGAGAGAGAGAAAGAGAAACATCAATAATGTCCAGCCCATGTTGCTCAGTGGGTGAGCGTCAATCTATGAACCAAGAGGTTATAAGTTCAATTCCAGATCAGGGCACATGCCTGGGTTGTGAGCTTGATCCCCATTATGGGGCCTTCGAGAGGCAGCCAATCTCTCTCATCACTGATGTTTCTATTTCTCTCTCCCTCTCCCTTCTCTGAAATCAATATGTATATAATTCTTTATTTTTAAAGAAGAAACATCAATGATGAGAAAGAATCATTGATCAGCTGCCTCCTGCACAACCCACACTGGGGATCAAGCTCACAACCCAGGCATGTGTCCTGATCCAGGATTGAACTCTGACCTGGTTTATAGGTCAACACTCAACCACTGAGTCACACAGGCTTGGCAGTTTCAAGTAACTTTTAGAAGTAGGCACCCTTTGGCCCAGAATATACACTGAGTGGCCAGATTATTATGAACTCAGATTATTATCGGATAATAATCTGGTCATTTGGTGTACTTCTCTTGAGTACCTCATCTGTTTGATATCAAAGATACTATAAATCGTGCATCTGATCAATTTTCCCCTTTGCTGGCTGATAGAAAGCTCAGGGAAAATAGGTGGTTGATCTCCAGCAAAAGTCTAGAATACCTTTGGTACCCTTTTGAGATACAAATACAGAGTGGCCAGACTATTATGTGCTCAGAGATCATAATAATCTGGCCATTCAGTTTATACTAGATAATAGATACTTATCCTAAATAAATAATTGAACAAATACCAAAAGGATATAAGAATGTCCTTTGACATAGACATAAATATTAAACAATAAGGGACTGTTTAACAAATTTTGGCATGTTGATTCTTAAAATACTAAGTGGCCATTAAAAATGATGATATGAATAAATATTTATAGTAACAATCTTATATAACATTAAACTAAAATGCAAATTGCAAAGTATTATGTAAAGTATAATCACATTTTTAATATTTTAATTGTATTTATGGCTCTTCCTTAAGTAAAATTCCAACTAACAAATATAGAGACAATGATAGCATTAGAAATTTAAATTTTTGCTATCATCAAAGTAATTGATTCAGGCAAGAATCAATGAATGCCAGACCTATAGGTGAAAGTTTGATAAGGAACAAAATATTTATGCAGTCCCACCTTATCACTACACACATTACTTGTTTTATTGAAATTAATAATTCACACATTTCAAACACACAACTCAGTGTTGTTGTCTTTAGTATATTCAAGGGGCTGT
>PVJN01040772.1:0-19093 GCA_004026805.1 Lasiurus borealis
CCCCCCCCCCCCCCCGCCCCACGTGGATGAGGTATTCTGGAAAACTTTATTGATGATGTAAAATTAAGGGAGTTCCCCTCCAAGGTCCCATCTCCCTCCTTCCACCGTGGGAAAAAGTCCAGTCTTGTCTTCAGCAGAGCTAGGATTAATGCCACTGCCTAGGGTCTTGGCTCCACATTAAAGCACAGTCTAGTCCAGCATCTGGCCAGCTTAGCTTGTGCTCCCAGCTGTAGTCCATGATGCGTGCATCTTCTAGAGCCACATGGTGTGCTAGCACGGTTTACAGGGCAAGTGAGAAATAGGAGCACAAGTGCAAACAAGCAAGAGCAAGTAAGAGAGCGAGAACTCTTTTTCTCAGGGTTATAGCTAGGAACTTAACCAATTAATCCTTCAGAATTTCACTTGCTTGCAGTGGCTCTGCCCTCTTCTCCCTTCCCTACCTCCCCAGCCAATTATCTTCCCCCCAGGTTAGACTGATATGCAAGCACTTTCTCCCAGCCCCCGGTCTTTCACTGTGGGTGCATCCACCTCTTCCCTTCCCCCAGCCATCTGCAGGGAATGGACTGGTGGTCCCCTGCAAGAGTGAAGCTTGCAGCTTTCTGGTGAAGCTGCCCAGATGACCAGGCTTAAAATGTCTGGCCTCCTCTATTATTAATATAAATTAGCTAGTTATGATGGTAACACTTTGAATGTCTTTGGTGACGGCATCCCATACATTATTTGTTGTGGTTATCAGTCCTTTGAAGTTCATTTCAAGTTAGCCAGCTTCAATTTGCAGGACTTTTTCAGGTCCTTGGGTCAAAGGGAAGTTGCAAGACTATCTGGGCAGTTAGGTCTCAGTGTTCAGTCACACCAAGTCAGGAGAGTGGGAGAAAATTTGAAAAGTGTTCATTTTGAGGGTGGCAAATATTGATATTGTAAATGGAGATATCGAATGAAGGTAGAAGAATAGAGAATCCGATAAGGACTGAGAAAATGTATAAGATGTCATGATTCCATCCAGTTTTTAAGTAGGTAATAAAGCCTCAAAGAAAAAAAACAAGACTAGAATCTAATAACCCACTTGAGTGTGTTATAGTGTGCTACTGAGACATAAAATATCTTTATAGTCCTGTCCTTCTTTCAGCAAAGATAATCAAAGTAAGATTACTCTTGTTTACAAAATAAGTCTGGTCCCATTAAATATGGCATGATCATTTACACAAGGGAAGCATGAATAGTAATTGATCATGCAGAACTTTTTAAGTTTGCTTTGCTGGAACTTTTATACAGAATCTCAGATTGTAAAAGCCTCTTTTTATAAAAAATATATTTTTATTGATTTTTTACAGAGAGGAAGGGAGAGAGATAGAAAGTCCGAAACATCGATGAGAGAGAGACATCGATCAGCCGCCTACTGCAGGCTCCACAGTGGAGATGTGCCCGCAAGCAAGGTACATGCCCCCAACCGGAATAGAACCTGGGCCCTTTCAGTCTGCAAGCCTACGCTCTATCCACTGAGCCAAACCAGTCTCAGCTGTAAAAGCCTCTTGAAGTTACGAAACCAAACCAAGACTTGCCATTGATAGATCCTCCCTTCCCCCAACTCAATAGTCTGCAAACTCATTAGCCAAAAGAGCCAAATATCAACAGTACAACGATTGAAATTTCTTTTGAGAGCCAATTTTTTTATACTTAAACTTCTAATACCACTTCTTCAAAATAGACTCGCCCAGGCTGTGGTATCCTGTGGAAGAGCCACACTCAAGGGGCCAAAGAGCCGCATGTGGCTCTTGAGCTGCAGTTTGCTAACCACTGCGCCAACTGGTAGGAGGAGTATGACGAAAATACCTGAGTGCCTAACCAGACACCTTATATGGACTATACATTGAATCACCAATCAGCACCTGCCAAATACCCTAAGCCCTTGTCCCTAAGTACCTGAGTGACTATGTACCTTATAGGGACCACACATTAAGCCACCAATCATCACGCGCCAAGTATCCTAAGCCCCCATTCCTTCCCATTCCTCCATTCAGAAGGAGTGCTCACCTCTGCTTGGGTTGCTGTTCTCCCCTTGCGAGACAGCCTGGACAATTTTTTTCCATAATAAGGCCTGTAATCCTGGTTTTCGGCTCCTGACTGGTCTTTTAGCCATCACACTTTATCCGCAGTACCTATAGATTTGGGTGAATTCTTTTCATGGTCCCCCAAATATTTGAAAGTTCTAATCCTGCCAAAAAGTAACTTTCCTTAATTACTTGTGAATCAGGTACTAGCTTGGTATTTATTTCTAAGAGGACTTTGTAAGCATCAGCTCCATAAAGTCAACTCTAGTCCCGTAAAACTGTCTGACCATATTTGATTCTATGAACATCATTCTCTAATATGACATTCCAGTTGAAACCTTCATTATGTAAGTAATGTTTCTAATCCTGTCCTAATACCTGGAGCATAGATTCTAAGTGGACCTATATAAATAATGATATTGACATGAAAATAAGAATCCTATATAATAAAAGGATAATATGCAAATTGACCTAACAGCAGAATGACTGGTCACTATAATGCGCACTGACAACCAGGGAGCAGATGCTCAATGCAGGAGCTGCCCCCTGGTGGTCAGTGCATTCCCACAGGGGGAGTGCCACTCAGCCAGAACCTGGGCTCATGGCTGGCGAGTGCAATGGTGGTGGCAGGAGGCTATCCCACCTCCCCAGCAGTGCTAAGGCTGTATGACTGCAGCTTAGGGAGTGGGCCTAAGCCATCAGTCAGATATCCCCTGAGGGTTCCTGGACTGCTAAAGGGCACAGGCCAGACTGAGGGACCCTTCCCTTTTCCCTCCCAAGTGCACAAATGTCATGCACTGGGCCTCTAGTATTTAATAACAGTTTCCGAATTCTTTAGGAAGCAGGCAGAGAGAAAAGATAAATGTTTCACTTATGTTTATAAATGTATAATCTACTAAGTTGTTATGTTTTGTAGATGGCTTAAGGGAAAAGAGAAAGGATTCCTTATATTAAAAAATTAGAACAATAAAGAACCAGCAATGTTCCAAACAAAAAGCCATAAAAAAATAGTAGTCATTCTTCATCAATTCATATACTCCCATGTAATTAATTCTTATTCTGCTGGATGTTGGATTAGCAATTTCATGAACCCATCGGCTTCACTGACTTAATTCAGTTGTATGATCTCAAAGTTATTTAAACAATATCTGTACCCCTTCGTACCTGGCATAGTCCTTTCTTCCATGGTATCTGAGACAGTTCATTTTTGTTGAAGGTGGAGCACTTTGGCCTGTAGTTGATGCAGAGAAGAAACAGTAAATGACAAAAGTGACTGTGATTAAAGATCTGAGGAGAGTTTGTTATAAAAATAATGCATTTGACTAAGAAATTTGGTTGCTCTCATGACATACAACGTTTTTAATAGAAACTGGAATGATGCCTGATAACATTATGTCATTATTGTCTACTTTCAGGCAAGGCAGCATAAGAACATCTCATGAACAGCAATGTCACTGACATATTTCTCAAAATACCATATAATCCCTGTAATATTTATATTAATAACTTTACCCATACAAATATAACCAAGGAGAGGTTAAGTATTTCTTCTTAATTTTTTCTTTTAAGTGTTTCTTCTTATTTGACAATGATTTTTCATACAATTAAACATATCAAATAAACTCATTATTTTCTAACATGTGTCATTTTAGAAGGTGAACAAGCAGATCCATTGAGATTTGCCAGGAGCCCTCTGAGAAATTTCAAAGTCAGCTTGAGATAAAGACTGAATTTAGGATTTGATTTTGGGTAGGCAATATATCAAAAGTTGTCAAAAATATCAAAAGATGGGCGCTGGCTGGTTGGACTTAGTGGGTGGAGTGTCAGCCTGTGAGCTGAAGGGTCCAGAGTTTGTTTCCAGTCAGGGGCACATGCCTGGGTTGCAGATTTGATCCCCAGTGGGAGGCAGCTGATCAATGATTCACTCTCATCACTGATGTCTCTCTCTCTCTCTCTTTCCCCCCTCTCTCCCCCCTCCCTCCCCATTTGAAATCAATAAAAAAATAAAATAAAAATTTAAAAAAAGGTAAAACACTGAAAAAAACAAAAAAAAAAACCCCAAAAGGTTGGGATATTTGATTAAATAAGTTCATAGGTCACTGTGAAAATATACTTAGTTATGTATTTAACCAAAGTGACAATAAAATATTTTAAAGGTAAATATAGGGGGTTATATGTTTGATTAAAAAATACTTATATGCAGGTCAGACCAAGGGACCCCACTGGTGCACAAATTGGTGCATCAGACCTCTAGTAGATACATAATTACATAAGCATATAGACTGATTAAATAGAGATTTTATAGTTTTCATCCTAAAATTTCAGCTGTAAGTTAGTTATAAACACAGAAACACAAAATTCACTAGTACATTGAAGACTTAGTTCTCATTGTCGCTCTTTCTATTTTCATGCAAATTGTATTTCTGGCAGATGGAACAAGTTAGTTATTTGCTCAATATGAGGCTAAAGGACTTCTTTTCTTTTTTTAAAAAAACATACCAGTATTTGCAGAGGAGATTTTTAGGATTTTCATTTGCCTTGAGATGTAATCATATGGAGGCTGTGGACTAAATTTTGGAAAAGGGGCTCAGGAGGCACCACATAGCTGTCTAGGTGTCCCCAAAGCACATCTAAGTGAATAAAATATTCAGCCTATTTCCAATTAGCCTTGTAGTTTGGATGGCTGTTTGGGGGTTTCCTGAATTCATTGAGAGCTCCTGCTGGAACAGGGGGCCTAAAGCTTGAATAACACATGGGAGTTTGAGTCTGTGTAAGAAAAGAGAGGCATCATAGGAGCCAGATTTGGATTTTAAGTTTCCTCAAAGAAGCCATTGAGGTTCTACGTTATCCTTAGTGAGTCCTGTCAATAAGAAGGGAGACAGAGTGAGCATTGGAGTGGTGAAACGTCAAGTCAGCAGGAGTTTGAGAGGAGTGCAAGGTATTACATCCAGAGGAGATACTTCTGGGTGGTGAAGATTATGAGAAAGGGGTTATAATTGCAAGTTCATTTGAGCAGATGGCAGAGAAAGTTGCACTAGTATCTGTTGAAGAACATCCCATTCCTAATCCTCTATTTTAATTCTAGCTGTACGTTCTGTGGTGTGAATGGCTGACCCTGTTAATTACCTTTAATCATGAACCCACTAATCTGTGAGAGTAGATGTCAACACAGAGATGATAATTTTCAGCACTACAAAGACAATGGGTAAGAAGGGATTTGAATTTAGGCAAATCCCTAAATTTAGGAGAGCTGGAGACAGTAAGAATGCTTAGGTCCCCAACCTGACAGTTGGCTACTTCTAGACATAGATTTAACAACTTTAGCCTCTTAGTTGGGAAAAGAGAGAGAACATTCTTTCTGATTTTCAAAACCAAGCTCTCAGGACACAAAATAACATTTTTAGATAGTATAATACAAAAATAATTATTACCTACTTTACAAATAAAATCCTAGGTGGTCTTCATGCTCTCATGCCATTATGCCCTCACGCCATCACAAAATGGCTAAGCACACACCTGCAGCCCCCCACCCGCCACAGAGGCGGGACCCCTGGCTCCAGCCTTCCTCTCTGGGGCAATCCATTAAGGAGCCCTGGATAAGTGGGCAGTGCCTATTTCTTTGGGGCGATCAATCGCAGGGTTCCTGTACTATAAGAGAGCACAGGCCAGGCATCCCCTGCTCCCGCTTGAGTGTTCAAATTTCCTGCACTGGGCCCTCTAATATTTAATAAAAAATATTCTTTTTTCTTTCCCATGATACAGTTGGATATTTTTACTTTTCATTTCTTTTCCTGCTTACAGCTTTTAGGATATCACTCTTTTATATAGTAGTAAAACTGAATGGTCAAATGTTACTGACTTGCTGGTCTGCTCTTATCCAGTCCACATTACACTGATGTCAGGCCAATGTGATGGCATCAAACCATATGTCCTTGCTACAAAAGTGTAGTTGGGATTTTACTTAACTAGTAATAAGAGGTTTTTAAACTTGTAGGAATTAGTTTCCACCTCTCCAAAAAATGTTTATTCACTTCGTATTACAGGCTTGCTCTGGTAGACCAGCTCTTCATTAATAAGGTCCTTTGCATCTATAAGTTCAATGTATAGGCTATCCATATTTAAGATGTCCATCATTCTTAAACACTCTGAAGCACATTGGGTGCCATCATAAATTAAATCTCTCTTGGAGAAGATGGTTTTAAAACACAGAAGTATTTGAACTTGTGAAATCAAAGCTGGATTCCAAATAAGTTAGAGTTTCTATTTTAAATTGATTTTAGAGAGTGGAGAGAGAAAGAGAGAGAGAGAGAGAGAGAGAGAGAGAGAGAGAGAGAGAGATTGTTTATTTTCTACTTATTTCTACATTCATTGGTTGACTCTTACACCTTGCCCTGACAAAGGATCAAACCCATAACTTCTGTGTCTCTGGATGACACTCTAACCAACTGATCTACCCAGGCAAGGACTGAATAAGTTAGAGTTTTAGTAAACAAATTGACAAAACCCTATTTAACTTGGCTGCTTATTGGTTGTAACAATTTTTTGAGTTCTAAAGTAGAACTCAAAATTTTTTTCTTATTTTCAAAAAAATTAGTCTGATTTATTTTTTTGCTATATTACTATTTATTGCAACCTCTTATAACATCAACCAACTCAGGCACAACATGTTCATCTTTTTCTAGGTTCATTGTGGCCTCTTCACAGACCATTAATCTGTTTTGGAGAAATTGCATGTCAATCTCTGTTTTACTGTAACCCTTTTCTCCATTCTCATCTTCAATGCATTTCTGAACAGGGAAGGAGGTGCTTCTTGTCCCACATTTAGAAAATATAATTTTATGGCAGACCCATCTGCTAACTTATTTTCTGTGGCTGGCAACAATGATAATCATGCTGTAGGAAGGAAGATAATTCCCTCTACTTTTATAATGTCAAAAATCCAATTAAGTGCTGCTGCATGGTTTGAAGAACAAGAGAAGTGATTAAAAAAATCTTTCATTATGAAGCCCCAGTATCACAGGTAAGCAAATCACATCTGTTTTTTAGCAGTTGTCTGTACAAGGTGTGGAGGACATTTAACAGGTAAGATCTTTTCATTTTCTATGCTAGGAAATTTACAGACTGAATTGAATTTCTCAAAATTTACATTTTATAATTTGGTTTGATGAATATACAGATAGTTGAGCAATGTGTAGTTTTATTGGGACATGGTTGTTGGTAGAGACGATTTAAAATTTCCATTTTTAAAATAAAAATACCAAAGAGCAGGGGAAGAAGTTTTTAGTTGCTGCATTTCTGTGCTTCCTTTGATAAACAGTAGAAAGCATGATCACTGGAAGTGATCTCATTCTGATAATGTTATATTCAGTGTACGGGACCCATACGAGGTGTACCGAAGTTTTCCCTATGAGTCGCCTACAGGACATTTAAGTTGCATCTTCTTCATCAGAATGTGTAATTTTACTACTTTATTCAATTTCATAGCGTAATCACAGGAAGGATACAGTAATGTGTGTTTGTTTTCATGGTATGTCTGCTAAGATTATTCAGCAGCCACTACTTTTGACTGAGCACTGGTGCCTTTTTAGGAAATAAAAGTCTTTTGATTGATTTAGAAGTACTTGCCTGTCTCATCCTAGTTAGTTGAGATTCAGTCTCTGTATGTTTTCACATCCATGTTTCCATCATATCCGACTGCCTTTTGGCATACTGAGTGGTACCCTGTTTGGGTTATTGACTTCCCTAATCTAGTTGTATGTGTCTTTCCCGCTTTCATAAAATAACACAGCTATTTAGCCATCTTGTTCAGTGATGTCTGGGTATGTGGGTATGAGTACTGGAATTGTTCTCATTTTGATTATACGAACTCTCAGAACATGATCACAATATTCACAAGGTGGAAAACTAAACTAGCACTATTTCACTGTAAAGCACAACAGTTACCCCACAGGCAAAGCCAAAGTTTTTGTGCACATATCCCATCATAGTCGGTGATTAGTGATTGTGAACTGTGAATAATGGTTATTAACATCAGCAGTCAGGAGAAAGGGCAGTGACAGCATCTATGGAAGGTGAATAACCTCTGTGATATCCATTTGACACTAAAGGCAGTATTATAGTCAGCCTCTATTTCTTGGGCTACTTGCATGGGTTTTTGTACTTCCCACCCATTCTCCTGTACTCATGGTGGAAAACCAGAACATTTTACATCTGGGCAAAGTGAAGCAGTGAGTACCTTAGAAAGATTGACTGTAGGGGAAGGAGTGGGAGTAGAGAGAAGAAGGGGAAGTAGTGACACAACTTCCTCCACCCCCCCATGCAGACCTATCATTAATCCCCAGGTCTTAGTTCCATTTCTCACTTTGAGCTGACTCAGCCCCCAAGATCTCCAGGTAGAATGATAGACAGACTGACTCCTCTGGGGCATAATCTAAGTCAGAGGTTCTCAAATGTGTTGGTCGTAGACCCTTTATATTCTTAAAAGTTATGGAGGACTTCTCATCTGGATGATAGCTATCAATAACTAGTGTATCATGCCTGGCCAGTGTGGCTCAATGGCTAGTTAGTTGATCTATTGCCAGGGTTCTTGTTCCAGCATTAAGGAGGGTTCAGCAATCTACAGGAAGGCTGTGCATAAATTAAGTAAGAGTCCAAAGATGAAAGGTAATTTTGAAAGGCATTGGGAGTCAGAGGAGCCTAGCCAAAGGAGCTAAATTCAAAGTTCTCTTTGTCTCAGGACCCCTTGCTTTTTTTTTTTTAAATATATTTTATTGATTTTTTACAGAGAGGAAGGGAGAGAGATAGGAAGTCATAAACATCGATCAGCCGCCTCCTGCACGCCCCACAGTGGGGATGTGCCCGCAAGCAAGGTACATGCCCCCAACCGGAATTGAACCTGGGACCTTTCAGTCTGCAAGCCGATGCTCTATCCACTGAGCCAAACCGGTCTTGGCCCCCTTGCTTTTTATTAACACAACTTGTCCTAAGGCAAGATGGAGATATACATTTCAAAGGGTAAGGTTAGTCTACAGAAGCATTGTCAGATTGGGGAATTGCCATCAGCTGTTCAGATGTTTGGCCAACAGGAGGCAATAGCATATATGCCCTGAGCTGTCTGGCAGCAAACAATCAATTTAATGCATCCCTTTCAGGTTTGGGGAAATGCCTTGAAGCCATTTCAACAGGTGATAGTTCATTCAGTCCTTGTTGAGTCCCCAAGTTCCATCAACCTTTCGATGAAACTTGCAATTATGACATGGTGGAATTGGCTTCCAGCAATCTATGAACCAGGAGGTCATAGTTGGATTCCCCAGGGCACATGCCTGGGGTTGCTGGCTCAAACCTCACTGTGTGGCATGCAGGAGGCAGCCAATCAATGATTCTCTCACTTCATTGATGTTTCTATCTTTCCATCTCCCTTTCTTTCTGTAATTAATAAAAAAGATATTACTGTATCATAATTAAAACAGAAAAAATTTAAATGATTATTTATTAATTTTTTTAAAAGAACAAAATTAAGCTCATTACATGTTAGTAGAAAAAGTATTTTTTTTCACAAAAAAACCCTACAGTTTTCAAATCAAAACAAACAATTTAGTGAGGAGAGTAACGTTGTTTTACATTTCTGCAAATCTTTTTAATGTATGTGTGAATAAAAGGCACCTGGATTTTCATATGTACTTCTTTTTAAAAAATTTCAAAATACTTAATTCTTTGGTTGACCTAGAGACTCTTCTTGGGACCCATTTTGACATATTTTTTAATTAGTCAGATGGGCTGATTTTGAATAGGGAAGGGAACATTTCTTCCACCCAGCAAGGAATGTGTGTTCTTTCTGTAGATCTGTTCCATCATTGCTCACATCTACTTCTACATTCAGTCTGCTGGGATATGTAATTTTTGTTGAAGTTATATAGAGAAAATTGGGCTCACACAGGTATGTAGCTGGAAAAGGAAGAGGCATTTTAATAACCTTTCTAGATAATTGTGTATATTCTTCTATTTTACACCAAAACTTATATTGTTTTAATATACACAATTATTACAAGAGTCAAAATTGAAAATTTCTTTTCTTTCAAATGTATGGGAGTGAATAAAATGACTATTAGTACAGTTTGGTGCCACTGACTAGATTCATGATAAGGCTTCTGCAATTTTGCCCACCATTACTTTTGTACTACTAGTTCTAATGTCAACAAAATGAAAAAGGCCAAGAACATCTTAGGATTATGAAAATGTAACAATGGCCTATAGAGTTTCTGAAAGATGGGATAGAACCCCAGTGTTCTGCAGCTGCCAATTTAAGAGCTGCTTCTCTGGGCCATGTCTTTCTTTGCCTTGTCAATCCATCGGCTGACTCCTATCCACTTTCAGAGACACTTTGAATTCTCTTTTCAATACAGGCTTTTCCATTTTATATTTCCAGTCCTTTTTACAGTAGAGTCCTACTGCATTGAGAGAAAGCAACAGTGTGTCTGCCTTACATCTCTTTGACATTTGCCTTAAAAACCATAAAACTCACAAGTAAAAAACTCAAATAAAGGTGACAGATATTGTTTTGCAAACATGTTCATTTCTTAAATAGAATATTTTAGAAATTCAACACTAGGACATTATCCGTTCTTTATCTACATGGACTCCATCCTCAGCCAGCATTGGTTCTCATTTGTAAGGTTAGGGAGGGTCTGCTTAGAAATCTCCTAAGATTGGTCAGCACCTGAACCTCTGGCAAAGAGTTAGTTTTCCACTCCCTTTGATCCTGTGCAATAAAAAGTTGACTCACCAGCCCCAGGTGTTCAGACCTTACACATTTTAAAGAAATTCTGGCCCTTGACAGCTCCTGGGAAACCACTTCTAAACCCTTGGAATGTTCTGCCCGATGAAGCGTCTGTTTACCTGTGGCCTTAAGCCAGGCCAGATAGTTTTTGCTGACAGTGTGATTTGTGCTGGGGACTTTAGGCCACACAGTGTCAGTTTGACCTCTGGAGTAGCTGGAGACTGAGAAACTGAGATAACCTGTGTGGATATGCCTTGCCTATGTGACTGACCCCCAGTTAAAATCCTGGGTACCAAGGCTCAGGTGGGCTGTCCAGGTTGGCAGTATTCTGTGGTGTCCTACATTGTTTGCTGGGAGAATTATGCATTACTTGTCTAATTTAATGGGGAGAGGACAATGAGAAGCTCATATGTGGCCTCTCTCTTCTAGACTCTGCCTCTGTGTCTCTTATATTTCTGTTTGTAATCTGTTATCTCTTTGCTATCATAAACCATACCTGCCAGTATAATAGTTTTTCTGAGTCCTGTGAGTCCTTTTATTTATTTATTTTTAATCTTCGCCCGAGGATATTTTTCCATTGATTTTTAGAGAGAGGGAAAGACAGAAATATTGATGTGAGAGAGACATATTGATTGGTTTCCTCCTACATGAGCCCTGACCCAGGGAGGAGCCTGAAACTGATGTCTATGCCCTTGACTGGAATCAAACCCAGGACCCTTTGGACCACAAGCCAACGCTCTATCCACTGAGCCAAACGGGCTAGAGCCTGTGAGTCCTTTTAGAGAGTCATCTAACTGGAGGGTGTTCTCGGGGCCCCCCAACAACAGATCCCTTTGGCTTACTGTGCTCTATTCCAAATTATCTAAAAGAGATGCTGCCCTCCTTCAAGGAGAGAGGTGGTTAATGCCCCCAAAGTTAGTATAGAAGAAATAATATAAGAAAGATCTACAGGTTCACATGGCTTAGAAAAGAAAGAGAGTATATCTAGCTGGGGTATTTTGACCCAAAGGTGGAGGGGCTAGAAATACATGAAAACTCAGGACAAGAAATACAAGTGGTGTTTTGAAATGGGATAAATTTTCAACCAAAACCTGAATCGGAAAGTCCAATGTCTGTAGTTCTCCCTCCCTGACCTTTTCTTCCTTTTTGTTTTGTTCTTGCTTGAATTCTTTGCCATCAGGCTGGCTCTATCAAACCAAAGATAACGGATATCTTTTTACACTTTGACAAAACTCTTCCACACCAGTGAGTTCTGCCTTCTAGGTATTTGCTCAATTCAGCCTTTATCTGGAACAGCGTCTGGGAGTGCTCCATCTCTGGTTACAGCAACATCTGGTTACAGCAAGATAATATTTTTAGTGAAGTGGATATAGACTTTTCCTGGTCAATGAACTCATTGCTGCCAAGGATGCTTGCAAACCTAAATCTATTTTAGTTTATCTAGGGGCAGTGTTGGGTTAGAAGAAACAGTAGGGTGTCAGGTTAACATCTCCTTTCCTCTTTCTTCCTCAATCTATAGTTTTTAAAAATTAATTAATTATTGTTGAGAGTACTCTAGATGTTTCTCATTTTCCCCCTATTGCTTCCCTTCATCTAGATACCACCCCATCGAAGGCTTTCTGTGTCCATGTGTAATGCATGTATGCATATAAACTCTCTGATTAATCTCTTCCTGTCCCCCTCTGCCCCTTTCCCTCTGATATTCATGCATCTGTTCCATATCCCCATACCTCTGGTTCTACTTTATTCATAAGTTTATTTTGTTCATTAGGTTTCTCGTTTGTTTATTTTGATTTTTAGATTTAGTTGTTGATAGATAGTATTTATTGCCATTTTATTGTTCATATTTTTAAAAATCTTTTTTATTCTTTTTAAAAAGGACCCTTTAACATTTCATATAATACTGGTTTGGTGGTGATGAACTCCTTTAGCTTTTTCTTGGCTGTGAAGTTCTTTATCTGACCTACAGTTCTAAGTGATAGCTTTGCTGGGTAGGCTGGGTAGAGTAATCTTGGTTGTAGTTCCTTGCTTTTTATCACTTTGGATATTCTTGCAACAAAAACTTTGGCCTGCAAAGTTTCTGTTGAAAAATCAACTGACAGTTGTATGGGCACTCCCTTGTAGGTAACTAACTACAGTGTGTGTGTGTGTGTGTGTGTGTGTATGTGTGTGTGTGTGTGTGTATGTGTGTGTGTGTGTTTTGGGGTATATGTGAAAAGATTTTCTGTGTTAATAGAGGCTCCAAAAGACTACCACTAAGCTTCCAGTTCAGCTCCCCGAATCTAAGGATATTTGGTAAAATGAGAGCTGGGAACTACAGAGAAAAAAAGTGTCAGCATTTATGTTAGCTATACATAATGCAGAAGAAAACAAAACTCTGAAATTGGGTGTTTTGTGAAAGTTTATTAATAGGAGTCATTTCTGAGCACAAGTGACCATTTCAATTCATTTCTATGCGATATGGTAACACCTATGTACAGCAGTCAACATGTCACTTCCTTAACTATATTTTAGTTGAACAATGAACTCTCTGGTCTGCTCACTTTCCATCAGTTTCTATTTTTGATGTAGTGGTTGTTGACCCACAACTTAATGTCAGTGAAAAGAAACATAGTTTGGGAAGACTCCATTGATTGATGTGCCAATTGGGTACTCTTATGTTTTTTGCATTCTAGATAATTTTGCAAATTCCACACAATCATTCATTCAATAACTGCCTGCTAAGTGCATGCCTGCTATGTGCTATTTCTCTCTGTAAGAAGTCAGGGTCAAGCAGGGACAGATTGTGAAGTTGTGTTTATAACTCTTGCCTGAGAAAGTTATCTGAGATAGTGAGGAAGTGGCTGCCTGAACATCCTCCAGAGCAGCCACCTAGCACATGTATGGCTCTTAAAGCCAGCCACAGACTCCCACATAGCCACTGGCAGCAACCATTGACCTTGCTGTTGCAGGGCCCAGTCCAGCCCCACTCCATCATGGTTCTATCTTCATTTGACCCTTTATTCATTCCCACTCCTGGCAGTGGCTGCCTCTCTCCTGTGTGATCTCCTCAGTGACCCCCGAGCTGTATCATGTCTCTGGCTACAGACACTTAGCTCTATCACCAGCACCAGTGCTGCTGTTCCCACCTTCTGCTCTTCCTGCTCTTAGCTGGAAACAGCATGGAGCCTTTCTCTAACCTGGGAGAATTTCTATCCTTTCATCATCCTCATTTTGGCTTCCTCTGCTGCTCTTCCAACTGCTATAAGTTTCCCACATGTCATGTGGAGCACCTGGCCATACCCAAACCCTATGCAGCATCTCAGTTGACTCAGGGCCTGGCGGGAGGAGGCCATAGGCACACATATACCTGCCCAAGTCCCCAGCTTATTTATTTAGAAATATTTCTCTTAAAAGAGATGGCTTGCCGAGACTGGTTTGGCTCAGTGGATAGAGCGTCGGCTTGCGGACTGAAAGGTTCCAGGTTCGTTTCTGGTTGGGGGCATGTACCTTGCTTGCAGGCACATCTCCACTGTGGGGCGTGCAGGAGGTGGCTGATCGATATCTCTCATCGATGTTTCTGACTTTCTATCTCTTTCACTTCCTCTCTGTAAAAAATCAATAACATATATTAAAAAAAAAAGAGGTGGCTCATGTAGAAGGAGCAGAGACAACATATCTTGGGAAGCCAGATCTTAGAACAATGGGTCACCTGTGATTCTAGGTTTGACACCTTTTATTTTCTTTGCTGCAAACTCCCTTTCTTGTTTGCAGCAAAGAAAAAAAAAAAAGAAGAAGAAGAAGAAGAAGGAATGTTTCCAAATATTAGGCTCCTCTGGTTCTTGCACCAAACTCAGCCTCAGTAGGGTCAGACTCTCATAGGTGTGGATAGATAAAGCAGGTAGATAAAACAGGCCTCTCTTAAACTCAGTTTACCTCCAGTGTCTAGTAGTCTGAAAACCCATTTCTTCAAAAGTACTCACTAGAACCCCCTCTCTGATTTAAATAAAGTTAACCAGATTTGTTTGAAGAGCAATGACAAATCCATTCTCTTATAAGCAAGCTATATCGATTATAGAGAATTTTGAGTCACTTCGGCTGCAATTGTTCACCATTCAAATCTTGCATCTTTGTCAATTGTATCTTTAATTTTAGCTTTCCTCACTCCCAAGTGGCTGGGCTCTGTGATCTCGAAGTGTTGGCAATGAAAACAGCGCAGCATGGCTGTTAATTACCCAGGCTGCCTTGGATTTTGAATTCCAGCTGCTGCCCTCCAGCTTGTCTTTGAGGATCTGTGTGTTCTTGCCGGGGCAATGCTGGCAGCAGTAAATGCTTTCAGGGGAGCAGCAAGAGTTCAAGGACAGTATGGCAATAATCACATTTATCATAATCTTAGATAATGTATGTGCAAGTTCACTGAAATTTGTGTTTTTAATAAAAAAAAAAAAAGTAAACTCCAGCCCTGTGGGCCAGGCACTGGGCCATATGCTGAGGGAACAAAGACAAGAAAAACTTTATCCCTCTACTTCCTTTTAGGCTATTCGCATGTGCAAAGCCAACAGGAAACTGATGATAATATTTGGAAAAGGTGAAGAGCTCATGAGATTCATTTCAAAAAAAAAAATTTGGAGAATTATGAAAAAGATGTCTATTGTTTACTTCTTTTCCAGTCTGTTGCCCTCCTCTCCTTGTTTATCTTTTTCCCTTTCTTCCTCCTTCCTTCCCTCCCTTCTCCCTTTCTTCTTTTCCTCCTTCTGTTTACACAAGTGAGTCCTTATCAGTCTGTCATTTCCAATCTAGAAAGTGTTGAGAGGAATTGGTCTGAAAGTCTGTTCTGCATTTTGTGTTTGAAAACACCTGTGCTATTTAATCTAATTTGCCATTCTTGGGAGTGAGGATTTACTAGAGCTAAAATAACATGCAAATCTACGTAAATAGTACACAGCCATTGCTGTGACACCACTAGACCATTGCAAGGCAGCAGCGTCTCAGTGGAAGAAATGCCTGCTGAGTCTCCGCCATGTGCCAGGCACACTGTGCTTGGTCACCTGGTGAATATGGGAATGAGGCCCTTGGGCCTCTGCCCTCATGAGCTGACTGATAGCCTGGCAGAGGTTGCTGGCTACAAATAACCTTAATGTTATCTCACCTGGCACCCTCATCTCTACCTGCATGACACTGTAGCCCTTGGGAGCCTGCAGCCCTCACTGCATGCTTGGGAACAGAGGCACAGAGAGGCAACTGCAGTGGTCTGTGTCCCCTCAGGATACCAGTGTTTTGACAGGATCGTTGCCCTTGGATGAGAAAGAAACAACTGAGAAAGTCTACACTCTCTTTAGCCATCCTCACATGAGGGCTACAGGGACTGGATTGGTCTGTATTAGTTGAGTATCTGTAATAGAAAAGCCAAGTTTCACATTTTGGTTTGCAGATACCTATGGGTTGGACTCAGTTGTCAGAGGAGAGAGTGGAAAAGATGAGGCTGCCCTGCCCTAAAAAAACATGCTTTTACGACCAGGAAGCACTCCTATCCATTCGGTCTCCCCTTTGTCCCTGTTTAATAACAATAGCTAAAGTGAACATCATCCAGGATTAAAAAAACAAAACAAAACTATTTTGGGTTTGCACTGATGAGTTTAGACTCTAGGTAGTTTGAAACCTGGGGTCTTCCTGCTAATGAGCACATTTAGAATTCTGGACTTGAAAGGAAGCATCTTCCTTCAAGGGGGGAAAAAAGGAGTTGGCACCTTCTGCAGAGAGAGGCAGCAAACTGTGGGGATGTGCTAGGGGCTGTGAGTGGATTGCAAGACATGTATTGATTTTGTTAGTAAGACTAGTAAAGCATTGTTTTAGGGGAAATGCTAAGAGGAAGGAGACGTTTGTGCTGATTTTGGGACAATGATGTTTTTTCTAACATTTCTGCGGCCAAAAATTACTTTGGATTACACTCAAGGCCAGTGTGTTTACTCACACTCTCCCATCACCCCTTAAACCAGTTCTAACCCTCCAGGCCCTCTATTGGAAGCTTGGGAATTGAAGCAAAGCTTTCTGTAGCCTAGTCACCATTTGCAGCTCCAAGCATCAAATTACTGGAAAGTTTAACATTTGGAAGGTTTTTATTTATTTTATTGTTTTCATGGCAGAACTGGAAAACATTAACTATTTTGAAGGAAAGTCATGGCTTTCGGGAAATAATGTTTAGGATATAACCAATATTCCTGTCTTAACACCACCCCCTCCAATCTCAAAACACACCCTCCTCCTCCACATTGGTCTCATGCTTTCTTTTGTGTATTGTCTCCCCAAAGGCCACAGTAGATGGATATGATGCTCCTCCATCCCAACTCCCTTTCAAAAAAACCAAAATTTTAAACTAAAGTATTTTGAGATGCATATGTCAGGGGCTTTGGGCTGAAATATCTCATTACATGGGGTAGGCTTTGCGTGGGGATATCATGTGGGAAGGGGTACCTTGATACTATAGAGTTGATAGTCCTGGTACAGGAGGGACAAACATGTCTCACACTGCTTTCTGAGATGTCAACAAATCCTCATTTCACCAAGAAATGTGTAAAATTCTCCTTCTGGGTCCTAAACTATTGCAATGATAAAAAAATGAGTTTGGAGAAATTCTAATGATTGATTACAAGGCTTTTAAGAATGTAAGATAACTTTGAGAGTAGTCCAAAAGAATGTTCCTGCTATTGATGAGGAAGAACAGACCATTATAATTGTAGTACTGGGAGCCAGATATAACTTGGACATGGCAGGTTGAAGGTAGAAAAAGACATACTCTATTCTTGAAATAGCTGGACACCTATATTAAATCTCTACATCTGATTCGCCAGGGAGAAGATGGTTGTCCATCCCATTGGCCAGGAAGACAACTGATAACTTGCACTCCTTATAGAAAGGAGCTTGTTTGAGTTGAGATCAGAGAGCAGATCAGTCACCACCCTGAGTTTTCAGTTGAGATGATGAAGGCTGAGAGGAATAAAGGGACTTTCCCAGGCCATTGGGCAAGGGCCAGTGGTCAGAACTCAGCCTTTTGGCACCAAGACCAGTACCATATCCACTTTACTATTCCGTGTCTCCATGTCAATGCTTTTCTCTTTAGTTCCCAGAATGAAAGTGGTACTTGGATGGGAGGAAGGAGGTGCTCTGTGGTGCTTTGATGATGTCCATCTCAGCTTCTGGGTCTCCCTGCTCTCCTGAATCTACTGCTCTTCTGCCTGTTTGATTGTTATGTTCTGATCTCACTCAGAGATTCCTGATTTCCTCCACATGCCTCATGTATTCTTTCTTTGGGTTGTCTCAGACCTTCATGTCCCCATCAATCACTTATACCTGGTGATACCCAAATTATCTGCAGTGAAAGCTTCTTCCCTTGGCTTCCAAACCTGTGGGACATGCAAGTATATTCCCCCAGTAGGTGCTTGAGAGGTCTACATCTTCCTCTCTTCCCTTCTCATAATCCTTTATCATAGCTGTAACACTTATAGGAGCAATTAACCTAGCACACAGGACCCTCTGTGATCAGCTTCAACCTCATTTTCTAACATTATCCCTTTACAGTCCCTGATGTTCACTATGTATCACGATGCCACCAAATACCCATCGTCCCCTTCCGTCTCTGAGCACACACACACACCTGTCACAGTTGTAGTTCTCAACTCTCTCTGTACCAACATGTCAAGACATAGAATGCACTACTATAGATAACATCTTTTTACACAAGAAGGGTCTCTTAAGAAAAGGGGTATGTATGTTCCTGCAGAGTAGGATGTGCCAGAAACTTGGTGGGGAAGGATGTGAAGTTTGAAAAAGCCCCAGAGTCATCTTGTATGCCACCCCCTCTTTCACAAGAGCATTTTCTACCTCGTTGAAAATAGCTGCTTAAGGCAGATAAGATACCCCCCACTCTTTCCCCATGAGAAACAGAGGCTGCATTGTCCCCAGTTGGCTTTTGCTTCCTTAGACAAAAGACTCTCTCTGTCGCCCCTGAGACAGAGTTCGGTTGGGAGCCTGAAGGTTTCCCTGCTTAATTGATGAGGCACTAATAAAGCACGTCCTGTTCCTTGGACTGCAGACCTCTTGATGGCAGGATCCTCAGGTCCCTTTTACGCACATATTAAATTGCAGCCCAGAAGCCAAATCTCCTACTCTTTGTGAATTTAATGGAAAACTAGGAAGGCAGGAGCAGCAACAGGTAAATGATGAACAAGAGCCATTGTGTTCTTGGGAGTTATTAAATTTTCCTTGGGGCAGTGTCAGAAAAATGCTCCTAGGC